>LPNX011176742.1:97752-125510 GCA_001517045.1 Pseudotsuga menziesii
TAACAAAGAATCTCAAATGGAAATGCAAAAGATTTAGATCTTACCAGGTTAAAATGTCGGAACTAGATCTGGAGCTGAATTTCTACAGAGTTGGTTCAAGAGCAGATTAGGGTTTGACTTTCCCGGAGTTCTGCCCAACCAAAAACTTTGATCTTGATCTCTAAACTTCGATTTTGGGGAGGAGATCAATCCAAGCCTAGGCTCACTCAAAAATTCCAATTCTATGGAAAGCCCTAATTTCCGGCAGTAGTGTCAGGTCAAAAACTGAAAAAGCTCAGAATCAAATTCTGCTTCGATAGAAAGATGCGCCCTGGAGAGGAGAGTCATCCCAACCTCCTTTTGCTGAAAATTTGTGAAGAGAGATCCAAAAAGTAGGAAGCCCTAGTTTCTGCAGCTGCACAGTGTCTTCTCCTCGGGTTAACTCTGATACCATGTTAGATTTTTAACATTTAAGCTATATGATCTTAGGATCTTATCTGAGAGAATAACAAGCACAGCAATCAAACACGAGACAATGAACACAGATTTTTCTTGGGGAAACCATAAAAGAGAAAACCCACAACTTCCTCAAAGATAGAATCGGCACCAAAAGTAAAACCCAAAGACAGTAAGATGATCTCCCGACAGCAGTAGTCTCTCTCTCTCTTGTTCCAGCTTCTTCTCTCTCTCAGTTATGCACTACAAGTGAGAGTGAGTGAATGAATATGAATGTGTGATAAATAGAGAGGCTCCCTCTCTATTTATACTAATTCCCGACTTGACAATAACTCGCTAGGGCCGACTTCTCTAGGAGAGTCTAATAACCCTAGGGCCCCACAACTGCAGGGACTTTAACCCTTGATCAATAAGGAGGGTTATACTCTATGACTTTACATGACTTGTTTACATTATTGAATCTCCCGATCGAAACATCGGGGCATGACATAACTCAATTACATTACAGATACTTCCCGGAATAAACATCGGGGTACAATACATAAGATATACAAGTGAATACATTCCAAAGTTACAAATACATCAACAATATGTGGATGACTTATTCTTGACAAGAGAAGATAAGCCCATCAACAAATGTAAGAAGAAACTTGCTACAGAATTTGAGATGAAAGACGTTGGAATGATGCACTACTTTCTAGGTCTTGAAGTTTGGCAATATCTAGATGAGATTTTCATGAACCAAGGAAAATGTACAGTAGAAATTCTAAAGAGGTTTGGAATGTTAGATAGCAAGGCCATGACTACTCCAATGACAACAAATTTGAAGTTATTGAATGATGATATTTCGGAAACTGTAGATGCCACCTTGTACAGACAAATTATTGGTTCATTGATGTACTTAACCAATACAAGCCCAAATATATGTTTTGTTGTAAACACACTAAGTCAGTACATGGTGAATCCCAAGCATATTCACCTGATAGGAGCAAAACATGTGATGAGGTATCTAAAGGGAACTTTAGATTATGGGCTCAGATATGCATCAGATGGTGAGATCAGACTATATGGGTTCACAGACTCAGATTGGGCAGGAAGTGCTAAAGATAGAAAGAGCACCTCGGGATGTTGTTTTAGTTTGGGATCAGGGAAGATCTCATGGTTCAGTAGAAAGCAGACCAATATTGCACTTAGCACAGCGGAAGAAAAACACATTTCTGCTTGTTCAACTTGTAGCAAAGCAGTATGGCTTTGAAAAATGTTGGCAGGTTTATTTGATGAAGAGATAGATGTTACTGATATCCTTTGTGATAATCAAAGTTGTATCAAGATGACAAAAAATCCAGTATTTCATGATAAGTCAAAACATATTGAAGTGAGATATCACTTCATTTGGGACATGGTTTAGAAAGGGGCTATAAAGCTCAAGTATGTTCCTACAGAGGAACAAGTGGCAAATGTGTTGACTAAGCCTCTGGCTCGTGTAAAGTTTGAATACTTTCGAGACAAGCTTGGTGTAGTCCAAAAGGACCTCTCTCGAAAAGAGTGACAGTAGATGGAAGAAGCATGCAGTGGTGAGTAGCTCAGTCTAGAGTAGGGAAAGTCTAGCTAGGACTGTTTGGCCCGAAAGGGTTAGTCAAACGAGGCCTGTTGATCCTAGGGGGATTAGTATGTCTAGCTAGATCAGCTTAACCCAAGTGGGTTTGTAAGCCAGGACAAGGCTTGTTGGTCCCCAGGAAGATCCATCTATCTAACTAAGCTTGTTGGCTCGAAAGGGTTAGTAAGACAAAATCCCCGAATGGATCTACCAGAGAACTCACCGTGATGCTGCTCCAAGATAGTTAGAGGGCAGGATGGTTGTTACAGTATTGCTATACTGTTGATTGTTGAGATGTTTGCTTTCAGTATTGTTATACTGATGACTGTTGAGATGCTTAGTTCAATATTGTTATACTGATGACTGCTGAGATGATTGGTTCAGCATTGTTGTGTTGATTGTTGAGATGGTTGATTCAGTATTGTAATTTGTTATACTGATGATTGATTGAGATTTATGCTTCAATATTGTTATACTGATGATAGTTTCAGTATTGTTATATTAATGATTATTGAGATGTTTACAGTGTTGTCACACTAATGATTGTTGATATGTTTACAGTATTGTCACACGGATGATTGTTGAGATGATTGTTGATATGTTTACAGTGTTGTCACACTGATGATTGTTGAGATGATTGCTGAGATGCTTGACTCATGATTGCCGAGATGATAGACTGATAGATGCTAAGATGCTTATTGAGATAGTTTCAGTGTTCTTGCACTGATTGATGTGATAGTTTCAGTGTTCCTATATTGATGTGACAGATTCAGTATCTCTATACTGATGATGATGTTTGATGTTGATGACGATGATGTCCAAGCATCTCTATGTTGATAATGCAGATGATGATCTAGCACTACAGATGATTTGGTTTTTAGCAATAACATGCTAATGATGTTGTTGATTGTTTTCAGTATTTACATACCGAAGATGCAGATGATGATGGTTCAATATTTACATACTTAAGATGCAGATGATGATACTAATGATGCAAATGATGATGTTTTCAGTATTCACATATTGGAGATGCAGATGATGATGTTTCAGTATTCACATACTGAAGATGCAGATGATGATGGTTCAGATGATGATGTTACAAATGATGGTTCAGTGTTTACACACTGATGTTGGCAAGTGGATGATTCAGAAGATGTTCCAGTATTCACACACTGATAATATAGAAGATGGTCCAAAAGATGAAGCAATGGATGATGATGATCTAGAAGATGATTCAGCATTCATATGTTGATGTTGCAAGAGATGGTCCAGAAGATGACAAGAAGACGGTTGAAGAAAGATGATTGCAAGAAGATGATCCAGATAAGATCGATGATGAAGATGTATGATGATGTATCAAAACTTCCTATGACATATAGAGTCTCACCAGTCAATTGTACAGTTGTAATAGTAGCAGTTGCTACTATGGTTGAATCCCTTCCTAGTTAAGAGGGAGTGTTAAAATAATGTAACTTCGAAAGATATTCTAGATGTATTGTATTTCTCCTTCTCGAGATGAGTTTGGTCTTGTTAGAGTCATTGAAGGATGCAATGTAAACCTCCAAATGTAAGTTGGGTCAACAGTACCCAAGTGTCAATATAATAAATACTATTTGTAGTGTCCAGTTGGACAAGTCGACCTAGTCAGTTAGTGAAGTCGGCCCCGCCAAGTTAGAGATCAAGTCAACAAAAGAATATAAATAGGGAGGCGCTCCCCTTCATTTGTACTCACTCACTCAAGCAGTTCTGCAAGAGATAGAAGAACTAGTGCGCCAAAAAGAAGTTAGAAGCACTTGTCTAGGGTTCACATTGCTCTAGTCGAGATCTATACTGAGGAAGTTTTGTGGGGTTTTCTCCCATGTGGTTTCCCTGAGGAAAATCATTGTGTTCCTATGTTCTTATGTTTTCTGTGCATGTTGTTCTTTCAATGATCTTCTCGTGATAATTTGTTTTAAGATATCATCTAAGCAAATTGATAAAACTTAGCACAAAATACATCAACAAAGGGGCTTAGGGTTAGGTTAGATGCTTTAGAGTAGGGAATTTTGTGTGTTTTAAAACAAAAAATGAATTTAGTGGATCCCCAAACACTACCCTACGGACCGGACTGGTTTCGTACAGAACCAGCCTAAACTGGCCGATTCGGCAGTTTTAGGCTGGTTCGAGCTCATTTTCCGGCTCAAGCGGTTCAGGCCCCAAACCGGACCGGCAAAGCCTGTATACCGGTCGGACCAGACGGTTTTGCCTGAACCGGACTAACAAAGCCTGTAAACCAGTCGGACCGGCTGGTTTTGCCTGAACCGGACTGGTTCTGATAACAGTGCTTAAGAGGCAAGTATGTCATGTAAAACCCATGTTTTAAGACCCTGGCAATACAATGCAGAACAACTATAGATGTTGACAGAGGCAGTTGAAAAACAAAAACGTGAGTACGGTAAATACATGCATAGCTATGTTCAAAGACTAGGCTTCAGTTCTAAAATATCATGATATCTTTACTCAATCAAGTACAATTTCCTACTAAACTTCTAATTCTACTATAACCATTATTTGCTTTTCAAATCTTTGTCCAGCACTTGCAAACAGATCGTGATAGCTTTTTCTCGCATGCTCAAACAGTTAATATTTCATTTAACCGACAGTACCTTTGCTCTTATACTAGGTTGTAGATATTTCCTTACACAGTAAAAGAACCGTAGCAAAGCAATAGTTTCAAGAACTTGCGAAACTTACCTAGTCTAGCTCATATGATCTCTGTATTGAGATTTGTGCTTTCACTAACAAAACCACAAACCACGCATTACCAATGCACGAATAGATACCAAGGTAAGTTGCATATGATCAGAAATCCCATGATCAGTCACTTTACCATCTTGAAAAATTTGCTGCAACAGAAAACTTGAGATTTGAAATTTTGATAGGGAAACAATAAACAAGCCTTACTGCATAGGGTGGTAAAACATATTGTCTTCTTGCTCTCTGTTTTATGTTTCTTTTTACCCATTTTTCGGTCCAGCCATGCTATGACAGCATAACCTCTATGTTCAGATTCTCCCAAGACAAATAGAAATCCTGTAAAGTAGTTGGATTCCAATGCAAAAAAATAATACTGTACATATTGCCAGACCTAGAATAGTCTCCCATCCTCATGCTTGAAACTAGGGAGAATACAAGGTTATTTGATAATTCATCATCCAACATAAACCCAAGATATGAACTCCCTTGATCATAGTCCCAAAGTTATCAATATTAGTTTTGATTTGACATCACTTTGAACAGTTTTCTGATTCATATTATTATCAACTGGGTGCTCCTTTATGTTCAACAATCACCTGGCTGCAACCACGATTTTTTGGTTAAGGTAAATAATACCTTACATTAATGTATCTTGATAGTACGTAGCTTCTTGGTGCCTCTTGGAAATTTGACTATGCTTCACAGATTACCCATTCCACACTGGAGCGGATTATTGATGCCACCGGTTTCCATATGGGCCCACTTCATTTAGACTGGACTTGCTAGGCTTGAACAGATTCTCTCTAAAATTTTGCAGTGAATACAAAGCCAAGTTCACTGCTACAATCAAGCATTTCGGAGTTCTTCATATTTGGACCAGTATTCATCTGCTTCTATGCAACAGTTATTTCCATACCTCATTGAAAAGTGAAAAAGGGCCAACTGTTTTTCTTTTCATATGTCATGGGTATGAAGGATGGGCAGAGATTAGCTGAAACGTCCTTCATTTGTGGAATACGCGGTCCATTTAATAAAATAGATAGTCAGCGTATTCAATTGAAAATGTTTCCAGTGGCCATACATTTAGATCCTATTTATCATTGCTGCTACAGATTTACGCCATATAAATCAGAAACTGATAAGAGAATAAGTTGAGAGGGAAATGGCCTTGTGTACCAGTACATGAAATTAGGACATGAGATGAAACATTCTGTCTCCAAAGTTCACATGCAACAAGCTGAATCAATTAAAAAGCATCCAATGACATTAATTGCTATTTGTCCTTCGCTTTCACTGGTTTATACAGAAAATGTATCTAAATTTTCATCTCATGTAAATGACTTTTGATAGATGTATGCATTCAGCTAGACTTTGAAGCAATGGTTCAGTTGATTATGACACTTAATGTGCCATCAGCTTTCATGCTATTCATTCCGAAGGCCCACCCAAAACTTGAAAGCTTCTGCTGCTTGCTTTTTTGCTGCTCGTCTATCTTGCCGAGCCCTGGATGCATGCTTACTGGTGTAAATCTTGGGGTGCAGTTCAACAAACAATTGCTTATATTTTCTTTTGTTAGCTGGAATTTTCAGCTCCTCCATGCAGGCTCATACCTCCAAAGCTTTCTTGAAAAGTGCTGCTCTCACAAAAATTTCTACAAGGGAATCAAGCAAACCCTCATAAGGCACGAGGGTCTCTGTTCCTCCTTCCATACTTTTAGCTGTTATCCTCTGATTGATCTTTTCCGAGATGACTCGTGCTTCAAGTGGCTTTTTAGCTAAGTCGAAAGCATTCACAAGGTTTCCATATGTGGCCAGAGTTGGATGCAATCCATGCTCTTTCATTTTCCCAAATACCTTCGTAGCACGTTCTATCATTCCTGCCCTACTATAGCTTTCTATTAACATATTCCAAGCAACTACATCTACTCTTATCCCAGGGTTCTTTTGCATTTCCTCAAATGCTTTTGCTGCAAGTGTTGGCTGCCCATTCATCCCGAATGCCTTCATCAGAGTAGTATAACTGATTCGTGAAGGTGCAATCCCTGCCTCCCTCATTTCATTAAAATATGTAAGAGCACCCAAACTATCATTTATGCGAATGCACCCATTTATCATTGTATTATAAGAGACAACATCAGGAACAACCCCTGCCTCTTTCATCTCCAGCATCAAATCCTTGGCTTTCTGCATCTCTAGCAATCTGCAATACCCATTCAGTATACTATTATATGTAACCACATTCGCCGGCACTTTCTTCGCAGCCATCTCTTGAAGGACTGCATGGGCTTCATCCATTGAACCCATTTTAGCAAAAGCAGAAATGGCTGTTGTGTAGATCACTTCGTTTGGGTGGCTGTCAGGATCATCGTCATTCCGCATTGCTCTCAGCATCTTTATAACGTCCCTCAATCTCCGATTCTGCATATAACCCTTCATTAGAGTAGCATATGTGCTAGCATCAGGCTTGTAGCTCCTCCGTAATAACAATCTTGAAGCAGAAACATGTTTCTCGGAATCTGTAGGCCCTACATCCCTATTCATATGCCCTGCCATTTCTGAACAAGGACCTGCTTGTCCACTATTTTGCCTCAATACATTACATGTGTCCCTTCTGCCTTTCTCGTAGCTTGAACTAACTTTTCAGCCCCCTTCAAATCCCCAAACCCCACATATGCAGCAACAAGGGAATAAAATGTATAATTGCAAGGCTCTATATTTTTCTCCAGCATTTTCTCTACAACACCCACCAATAAATCCTGTCTCTCCAATTTACCATACAGTTTAATCATGATATTAAAAGTGAGAACATTAGGCCTCACACCAAACAAATCCATTTTCTTCTGCAACTCCTCTGCTCTGACCATGTTACCATCTATTGCACAAGCATTGAGGATGGCATTAACTGCTCCTGTATCAGGCCTCGTATGCGCCAGCATAATGCTTTTTGTCAAACCCATCTTCTCAATCTCCACGACACGCTCACATATATCACAAAACAGACGAAATGCAAGATCAAAGTCTTGTGGGTACTTACCCAATCGGCTTACCACACCACTCCATGCCTTAACATGAGGAAGGAAACCCAGCTGCAGCATCGATCGTCTAATAGTCTCTCCATAGCGAGGGGAGCCAGTTTTGGCGGCAGCCATCGCTAAGTGTCCCAGTGAATTGCTGTTGAGGGAGCTGAGCTTGTCCTCGTCTTGAAGCTTTCGTGCGATGGCCAGTGCGCGAGAAACACTAGAGGTGGTCGCTTCCTTTGTTAGCTGAAAGACCAACAGATTGAGGTGTGCGGAGGCGGGCTTTTTTTCCACTGCCTCTTCTGTTCTTCCTTCTTTCTTTGCATCTTCTACCTCCAATAATGGGTATTGCTTGTTGGAGATTGGAATGGTGGAAGAAGCTGAGGGAGTTGCCAGAGTTTGGGATGAGATCCTGAAGCAGCTGGAGTGTTGGGGCCATGATTGGGTATGGTGGTGATTCAACTGTAGACAAGCAAATCTCTTCTTAACCAGAGTGCTCGGAAAGAATTTTGGGAGGGTTTTCGGGTGAGGGGAGCAGGAGCTTGTACAACAGTATGCCATTCGCTCCTCCACCATAAAACTGTTAGCCTTACAAAATCTTTAAGGCAAATAATATTTGCTTAGGTTTTACATAGAAAGTGGTTTGGTGAGTATGAGTATGAGAAACTTATGCTCGTCATATTGTGATGGATCACAATGATTTAAAAAAATAATAATTTGTGTAAACTTCCAATTTTTAAGAAACACTTGATCATTTTGGTAATCTGAATTTTATCTCTTTGTTTGAATGGTTGACCATCTCATTAGTTCAATGGTTAGACAATTATTTATTTATTTTTAAGTTCAAGGTTTTGAAGTCAAATCCTTAGGTTCATATGTATACATTGTATTACATTGTACTATGGCATATGGCTAGAACCAAAAACTATGAAGAAAAACAATTATAGTTAAATATTTTTTTATTAAGAAATTAAAAAATATATAACAATACAAAATTATATATTGCAAAAAAAACAATTATATGTAACTAAAGCTATAATCAAATTTATTATATTTAAAATAAAAAAATTAATAATGTTCACTCCCAAAACTATCATTTTATACAGCTAAAACCATAATTTAATTTATTACATTTTTTTTAAAATAATAAGTTAAAGCTATCACTATTCACCGTATTCATGGGATGGATTTGTTCACTATCAAATTGATGATCTAAAATTTCATCTAGGTGACATGTTTTCCTCATAGATGTTTATCTTATTTTGAATAGTAAATGAAGTGTTGAATTGTTGTTTAATCTTTGAAAGTCTTAGCTTCCATTGTATGAGCTTCAACGAGATTTAGATTATAGGACACAAGTTATCGATCCGCGCTCACCGCACCATTACTTTGGTTCTGATTGAATGCTCGACAAACAACGATTGTAAGAGACCATAGGGCGGCAACTTGGCAGACTCTGCAACTAGGGTGTGGTCATGGAGGCATTGTCGCTCCTATCTTGGTGAAGTGCTACCATTAGCTTTGGCACACATCATGGCGGCAATTTCGCTTACACTTAACCGGGTATGGTTCTAGAACTGGCTCTTTTAGTAATGTTTCTGGGGGTTGGGTCCCCGGTAGCCGCATTGTGTTTTTTATTTTTCGTTTTGGTTGTTGTTGCACATGGAGTCCGCCCCCTTCGCAGGGGGCTTAGTACCAACCATGTCTGATAAAAAAATAGGAATTCTCTTTTAAGTTTTAACCTTTTTGAGCTTTTGATTGTTTATTTGTCGTTTCTCCTGTTTTTTGTGCTGGTTTTCTGGGGTCGATGTTGGACTTTGCTAGTGGTTAATCTATATCACGTGAAGCAGTTATAGACCCTGCCATTTCCTTGAATGTCGACTGTTATCCCTCTCTGCTGCATTGGGGCGGGTCCCGTATTGCGCTGTCACTTCTGAGGGTCTTTTTGTTGTTCCTTTACCTTTACTGGGAATGGCTTTCCTCAGCTGTGGGAAACGGGGTTTCTCGTCTCGGTACCGGCTTCTGTTTGCCTGAGGGTTTACTCTTCTTGGTCGTAATCTTGGTTGATTTTTCCTTGAGTACTTTTTCTCTTTCCCTGTACCCTTGCTCTCTGTTTTTACCATTCGGGGTAGGGTAGGGTTTTCACAAGGACTTTCAACATCGGGGTATGTAGTTTCTTCAGAGGCTTTCATCAGATGTGGGCAACGAGCTTTCACATCTCGGTATCGGTTTCTGTCTGCCTAAGGGTTTACAATTCTCGGTTGTAACCATGGTTGGTTTTTTTTGTTGAGTATTTTCTCTCTTTCCTTGTACCCTTGGCCTCTGTTTTTACCTTTCAGGGTAGGGTTGGGTTTTGACGGGGACCTTCAACATTGGGGTCTGTACTTTTGTTATGGCTCGAGTTTGTCATCTAACCTCTCAGAGGTCTTTATAGGGGGTCATAGGTTTTGTATTATTCGGTTTGTGGGAACAGTGTGCAGACCGACAGCTTTAGGTTTTTCGATACTTTATCTTTGTTTATTACCGTTACCAGACCAAGGTACTATGGAATCTCGTCAGTGGAAACATAGGGCCTGCGGGGGTTACGCCTTGCACTTCTACGAAGGCGGGAAACTCCTTTTCTCATGCAAAGAGGAATGTAAAGGTTGTTAAGGCACTGGAGTCCAAGCGAAGATATGTGTTGGGGCACGACGTATATATGGACAGGCTAGTGGCCCTTTGCAGCAAAGCCTTAGTGGGTCAGCTTGAATATGTCAGTATGGGGAAGAAGGAATTGGTGGAATGGGCCACCACCCATTGGAAGCCTCTTTTGAACTATGTACCAACTATTAGTTTGCCAGCAAATCGTTGACTCGGCATAGTTTTCCTGGAAGACAAAGATGCAACAAGGATACTCAACTCTCTCTGGACCATTAACAAGGGATCGCTTGTGCTCAGTAGATGGCACTTGGACTTTTATCCTCTCTGAGAGAGGGATGGTTAAGTGCCACCTGTGGGTTCTCCTCCTGGCCCTACCGTTTCCTTTATGGAGCAAAGACTTTCTCATTGGTATTGCTAACTCCTTAGGGCAATTTGGGCTATGGAAGATGATTTCCAACTCATCTTTGACAAAATAATGGCCAAAGTGTTGGTAGAGATGGACATCTCCAATGGTCTTCCTACGAAAATTGAGATTCTTTGCGGGGTTTTCTCCCATGTGGTTTCCCTAAGGAAAATCATTGTGTTCCTATGTTCTTATGTTTTCTGTGCATGTTGTTCTTTCAATGATCTTCTAGTGATAATTTGTTTTAAGATATCATCTAAGCAAATTGATAAAACTTAGCACAAAATACATCAACAAAGGGGCTTAGGGTTAGGTTAGATGCTTTAGAGTAGGGAATTTTGTGTGTTTTAAAACAAAAAATGAATTTAGTGGATCCCCAAACACTACCCTACGGACCAGACTGGTTTCGTACAGAACCAGCCTAAACTGACCGGTTCGGCGGTTTTAGGCTGGTTCGAGCTCATTTTCCGGCTCAAGCGGCTCAGGCCCCAAACCGGACCGGCAAAGCCTGTATACCGATCGGACTAGCCGGTTTTGCCTGAACCGGACTGACAAAGCCTGTAAACCAGTCGGACCGGTTCTGATAACACTGCTTAAGAGGCAAGTATGTCATGTAAAACCCATGTTTTAAGACCCTGGCAATACAATGCAGAACAACTATAGATGTTGACAGAGGCAGTTGAAAAACAAAAACGTGAGTACGGTAAATACATGCATAACTATGTTCAAAGACTAGGCTTCAGTTCTAAAATATCATGATATCTTTACTCAATCAAGTACAATTTCCTACTAAACTTATAATTCTACTATAACCATTATTTGCTTTTCAAATCTTTGTCCAGCACTTGCAAACAGATCGTGATTGCTTTTTCTCGCATGCTCAAACGGTTAATATTTCATTTAACCGACGGTACCTTTGCTCTTATACTGGGTTGTAGATATTTCCTTACACAGTAAAACAACCGTAGCAAAGCAATAGTTTCAAGAACTTGCGAAACTTGCCTAGTCTAGCTCATATGATCTCTGTATTGAGATTTGTGCTTTCACTAACAAAACCAAAAACCACGCATTACCAATGCACGAATAGATACCAAGGTAAGTTGCATATGATCAGAAATCCCATGATCAGTCACTTTACCATCTTGAAAAATTTGCTGCAACAGAAAACTTGAGATTTGAAATTCTGATAGGGAAACAATAAACAAGCCTTACTGCATAGCGTGGTAAAACATATTGTCTTCTTGCTCTCTGTTTTATGTTTCTTTTTACCCATTTTTCGGTCTAGCCATGCTATGACAGCATAACCTCTATGTTCAGATTCTCCCAAGACAAATAGAAATCCTGTAAAGTAGTTGGATTCCACTGCAAAAAAATAATACTGTACATATTGCCAGACCTAGAATAGTCTCCCATCCTCATGCTTCAAACTAGGGAGAATACAAGGTTATTTGATAATTCATCATCCAACATAAACCCAGGATATGAACTCCCTTGATCATAGTCCCAAAGTTATCAATATTAGTCTTGATTTGACATCACTTTGAACAGTTTTCTGATTCATATTATTGTCAACTGGGTGCTCCTTTATGTTCAACAATCACCTGGCTGCAACCACAATTTTTTGGTTAAGGTAAATAATACCTTACATTAATGTATCTTGATAGTACGTAGCTTCTTGGTGCCTCTTGGAAATTTGACTATGCTTCACAGATTACCCATTCCGCACTAAAGCGGATTATTGATGCCACCGGTTTCCATATGGGCCCAATTCATTTGGACTGGACTTGCTACGCTTGAACAGATTCTCTCTAAAATTTTGCAGTGAATACAAAGCCAAGTTCATTGCTACAATCAAGCATTTCGGAGTTCTTCATATTTGGACCAGTATTCATCTGCTTCTATGCAACAGTTATTTCCATACCTCATTGAAAAGTCAAAAAGGGCCAACTGTTTTTCTTTTCATATGTCATGGGTATCAAGAATGGGCAGAGATTAGCTGAAACGTCCTTCATTTGTGGAATACGCGGTCCATTTAATAAAATAGATAGTCAACGTATTCAATTGAAAATGTTTCCAGTGGCCATACATTTAGATCCTATTTATCATTGTTGCTACAGATTTACGCCATATAAATCAGAAACTGATAAGAGAATAAGTTGAGAGGGAAATGGCCTTGTGTACCAGTACATGAAATTAGGACATGAGATGAAACATTCTGTCTCCAAAGTTCACATGCAACAAGCTGAATCAATTAAAAAGCATCCAATGACATTAATTGCTATTTGTCCTTCGCTTTCACTGGCTTATACAGAAAATGTATCTAAATTTTCATCTCATGTAAATGACTTTTGATAGATGTATGCATTCAACTATATTTTGAAGCCATGGTTCAGTTGATTATGACACTTAATGTGCCATCAGCTTTCATGCTATTCATTTCGAAGGCCCACCCAAAACTTGAAAGCTTCTGTTGCTTGCTTTTTTGCTGCTCGTCTATCTTGCCGAGCCCTGGATGCATGCTTACTGGTGTAAATCTTGGGGTGCAGTTCAACAAACAATTGCTTATATTTTCTTTTGTTAGCTGGAATTTTCAGCTCCTCCATGCAGGCTAATACCTCCAAAGCTTTCTTGAAAAGTGCTGCTCTCACAAAAATTTCTACAAGGGAATCAAGCAAACCCTCATCAGGCACGAGGGTCTCTGTTCCTCCTTCCATACTTTTAGCTGTTATCCTCTGATTGATCTCTTCCCAGATGACTCGTGCTTCAAGTGGCTTTTTAGCTAAGTCGAAAGCATTCACAAGGCTTCCATATGTGGCCACAGTTGGATGCAAACCATGCTCTTTCATTTCCCCAAATACCTTCTTAGCACGTTCTATCATTCCTGCCCTACTATAGCTTTCTATTAACATATTCCAAGCAACTACATCTACTCTTATCCCAGGGTTCTTTTGCATTTCCTCAAACACTTTTGCTGCAAGTGTTGGCTGCCCATTCATCCCGAATGCCTTCATCAGAGTAGTATAACTGATTCGTGAAGGGGCAATCCCTGCCTCCCTCATTTCCTTAAAATATGTAAGAGCACCCAAACTATCATTTATGCGAATGCACCCATTTATCATGGTATTATAAGAGACAACATCAGGAACAACCCCTGCCTCTTTCATCTCCAGCATCAAATCCTTGGCTTTCTGCATCTCTAGCAATCTGCAATACCCATTCAGCATACTATTATATGTAACCACATTCGCCGGCACTTTCTTCGCATCCATCTCTTGAAGGACTGCATGGGCTTCATCCATTGAACCCATTTTAGCAAAAGCAGAAATGGCTGTTGTGTAGATCACTTCGTTTGCGTGGCTGTGAGGATCATCGTCATTCCGCATTGCTCTCAGCATCTTTATAACGTCCCTCAATCTCCGATTCTGCATATAACCCTTCATTAGAGTAGCATATATGCTAGCATCAGGCCTGTAGCTCCTCCGTAATAACAACCTTGAAGCAGAAACATGTTTCTCGGAATCTGTAGGCCCTACATCCCTATTCATATGCCCTGCCATTTCTGAACGAGGACCTGCTTGTCCACTATTTTGCCTCAATACATTACATATGTCCCTTCTGCCTTCTCTCGTAGCCTGAACTAACTTTTCAGCCCCCTTCAAATCCCCAAACCCCACATATGCAGCAACAAGCGAATAAAATGTATAATTGCAAGGCTCTATATTTTTCTCCACCATTTTCTCTACAACACCCACCAATAAATCCTGTCTCTCCAATTTACCATACAGTTTAATCATGATATTAAAAGTGAGAACATCAGGCCTCACACCAAACAAATCCATTTTCTTCTGCAACTCCTCTGCTCTGACCATGTTACCATCTATTGCACAAGCATTGAGGATGGCATTAAATGCTCATGTATCAGGCCCCGTATGCGCCAGCATAATACTTTTTGTCAAACCCATCTTCTCAATCTCCACGACACGCTCACATATATCACAAAACAGATGAAATGCAAGATCAAAGTCTTGTGGGTACTTACCCAATCGGCTTACCACACCACTCCATGCCTTAACATGAGGAAGGAAACCCAGCTGCAGCATCAATCGTATAATAGTCTCTCCATAGCGAGGGGAGCCAGTTTTGGCGGCAGCCATGGCTAAGTGTCCCAGTGAATTGCTGTTGAGGGAGCTGAGCTTGTCCTCGTCTTGAAGCTTTCGTACGATGGCCAGTGTGCGAGAAACACTGGAAGTGGTCGCTTCCTTTGATAGCTGAAAGACCAACAGATTGAGGTGTGCGGAGGCGGGCTTTTTTTCCACTGCCTCTTCTGTTCTTCCTTCTTTCTCTGCATCTTCTACCTCCAATAATGGGTATTGCTTGTTGGAGATTGGAATGGTGGAAGAAGCTGAGGGAGTTGCCAGAGTTTGGGATGAGATCCTGAAGCGGCTGGAGTGTTGGGGCCATGATTGGGTATGGTGCTGATTCAACTGTAGACAAGCAAATCTCTTCTTAACCAGAGTGCTCGGATAGAATTTTGGGAGGGTTTTCGGGTGAGGGGAGCAGGAGCTTGTACAACAGTATGCCATTCGCTCCTCCACCATAAAACTATTAGCCTTACAAAATCTTTGAGGCAAATAATATTTGCTTAGGTTTTACATAGAGAGTGGTTTGGTGAGTATGAGTATGAGAAACTTATGCTCGTCATATTGTGATGGATCACAATGATTTAAAAAAATAATAATTTGTGTAAACTTCCAATTTTTAAGAAACACTTGATCATTTTGGTAATCTGAATTTTAAATCTTTGTTTGAATGGTTGACCATCTCATTAGTTCAATGGTTAGACAATTATTTATTTATTTTTAAGTTCAAGGTTTTGAAGTCAAATCCTTAGGTTCATATGTATACATTGTATTACAATGTACTGTGGCATATGGCTAGAACCAAAAACTATGAAGAAAAACAATTATAGTTAAATATTTTTTTATTAAGAAATTAAAAAATATATAACAATACAAAATTATATATTGGAAAAAAACAATTATATGTAACTAAAACTATAATCCAATTTATTATATTTAAAATTAAAAAAATAATAATGTTCACTCCCAAAACTATCATTTTATACAGCTAAAACCATAATTTAATTTATTACATTTTTTTTTAAATAATAAGTTAAAACTATCACTATTCACCGTATTCATGTGATGGATTTGTTCACTATCAAATTGATGATCTCAAATTTCATCTATGTGACATGTTTTCCTCATAGATGTTTATCTTATTTTGAATAGTAAATGAAGTGTTGAATTGTTGTTTAATCTTTGAAAGTCTTAGCTTCCATTGTATGAGCTTCAACGAGATTTAGATTATAGGACACAAGTTATCGATCCATGCTCACCGCACCATTACTTTGGTTCTGATTGAATGCTCGAAAAACAACGATTGTAAGAGACCATATGGCAGCAACTTGGCAGGCTCTGCAACTAGGGTGTGGTCATGGAGGCATTGTCGCTCCTATCTTGGTGAAGTCATTAGCTTCGGCACACATCATGGCCGCAATTTCGCTTCCACTTAACCGGGTATGGTTCTAGAACTAGCTCTTTTAGTAATGTTTCTGGGGGTTGGGTCGCCGGTAGCCGCATTGTCTTTTTTATTTTTCGTTTGGTTGTTGTTGCACATGGAGTCCGCCCCCTTCGCAGGGGGCTTAGTACCAACCATGTCTGATAAAAAATTAGGAATTCTCTTTTAACCTTTTTGAGCTTTTGATTGTTTATTTGTGGTTTCTCCTGTTTTTGTGGCGGTTTTTTGGGGTCGATGTCGGACTTTGCTAGTGGTTAATCTATATCACGTGAAGCAGTTATAGACCCTGCCATTTCCTTGAATGTCGACTGTTATCCCTCTCTGCTGCATTGGGGCGGGTCCCGTATTGCAGTGTCACTTCTGAGTGTCTTTTTGTTGTTCCTTTACCTTTACTGGGAATGGCTTTCCTCAGCGGTGGGAAACGGGGTTTTGCGTCTCGGTACCGGCTTCTGTTTGCCTGAGGGTTTACTCTTCTTGGTCGTAATCTTGGTTGATTTTTCGATGAGTATTTTTTCTCTTTCCCTGTACCCTTGCTCTCTGTTTTTACCATTCGGAGTAGGGTAGGGTTTTCACAAGGACTTTCAACATCGGGGTATGTAGTTTCTTCAGAGGCTTTCATCAGATGTGGGCAACGAGCTTTCACATCTCGGTATCGGTTTCTGTCTGCCTAAGGGTTTACAATTCTCGGTTGTAACCATGGTTGGTTTTTTTTGTTGAGTATTTTCTCTCTTTCCTTGTACCCTTGGCCTCTGTTTTTACCTTTCAGGGTAGGGTTGCGTTTTCACAGGGACCTTCAACATTGGGGTCCGTACTTTTGTTATGGCTCGGGTTTGTCATCTAACCTCTCAGAGGTCTTTATAGGGGGTCATAGGTTTTGTATTATTCGGTTTGTGGGAACAGTGTGCAGACCGACAGCTTTAGGTTTTTCGACACTTTATCTTTGTTTATTACCGTTACCAGACCAAGGTATTATGGAATCTCGTCAGTCGAAACATAGGGCCTGCGGGGGTTACGCCTTGCACTTCTACGAAGGCGGGAAACTCCTTTTCTCATGCAAAGAGGAATGTAAAGGTTGTTAAGGCACTGGAGTCCAAGCGAAGATATGTGTTGGGGCACGACGTATATATGGACAGGCTAGTGGCCCTTTGCAGCAAAGCCTTAGTGGGTCAGCTTGAATATGTCAGTATGGGGAAGAAGGAATTGGTGGAATGGGCCACCACCCATTGGAAGCCTCTTTTGAACTATGTACCAACTATTAGTTTGCCAGCAAATCGTTGAATCGGCATAGTTTTCCTGGAAGACAAAGATGCAACGAGGATACTCAACTCTCTCTGGACCATTAGCAAGGGATCGCTTGTGCTCAGTAGATGGCACTTGGACTTTTATCCTCTCTGAGAGAGGGTGGTCAAGTGCCACCTGTGGGTTCTCCTCCTGGCGGTACCGTTTCCTTTATGGAGCAAAGACTTTCTCATTGGTCTTGCTAACTCCTTAGGGCAATTTAAGCTATGGAAGATGATTTCCAACTCATCTTTGACAAAATAATGGCCAAAGTGTTGGTAGAGATGGACATCTCCAATGGTCTTCCTACGAAAATTGAGATTCTTTGCGGGGTTTTCTCCCATGTGGTTTCCCTGAGGAAAATCTTTGTGTTCCTATGTTCTTATGTTTTCTGTGCATGTTGTTCTTTCAATGATCTTCTAGTGATAATTTGTTTTAAGATATCATCTAAGCAAATTGATAAAACTTAGCACAAAATACATCAACAAAGGGGCTTAGGGTTAGGTTAGATGCTTTAGAGTAGGGAATTTTGTGTGTTTTAAAACAAAAAATGAATTTAGTGGATCCCCAAACACTACCCTACGGACCGGACTGGTTTCGTACAGAACCAGCCTAAACTGGCCGGTTCGGCGGTTTTAGGCTGTTTCGAGCTCATTTTCCGGCTCAAGCGGTTCAGGCCCCAAACCGGACCGGCAAAGCCTGTATACCGGTCAGACCAGCCGGTTTTGCCTGAACCGGACTGACAAAGCTTGTAAACCAGTCGGACCGGTTCTGATAACACTGCTTAAGAGGCAAGTATGTCATGTAAAACCCATGTTTTAAGACCCTGGCAATACAATGCAGAACAACTATAGATGTTGACAGAGGCAGTTGAAAAACAAAAACGTGAGTACGGTAAATACATGCATAGCTATGTTCAAAGACTAGGCTTCAGTTCTAAAATATCATGATATCTTTACTCAATCAAGTACAATTTCCTACTAAACTTCTAATTCTACTATAACCATTATTTGCTTTTCAAATCTTTGTCCAGCACTTGCAAACAGATCGTGATTGCTTTTTCTCGCATGCTCAAACAGTTAATATTTCATTTAACCGACAGTACCTTTGCTCTTATACTGGGTTGTAGATATTTCCTTACATAGTAAAACAACCGTAGCAAAGCAATAGTTTCAAGAACTTGCGAAACTTGCCTGGTCTAGCTCATATGATCTCTGTATTGAGATTTGTGCTTTCACTAACAAAACCAGAAACCACGCATTACCAATGCACGAATAGATACCAAGGTAAGTTGCATATGATCAGAAATCCCATGATCAGTCACTTTACCATCTTGAAAAATTTGCTGCAACAGAAAACTTGAGATTTGAAATTCTGATAGGGAAACAATAAACAAGTCTTACTGCATAGGGTGGTAAAACATATTGTCTTCTTGCTCTCTGTTTTATGTTTCTTTTTACCCATTTTTCGGTCCAGCCATGCTATGACAGCATAACCTCTATGTTCAGATTCTCCCAAGACAAATAGAAATCCTGTAAAGTAGTTGGATTCCACTGCAAAAAAATAATACTGTACATATTGCCAGACCTAGAATAGTCTCCCATCCTCATGCTTCAAACTAGGGAGAATACAAGGTTATTTGATAATTCATCATCCAACATAAACCCAGGATATGAACTCCCTTGATCATAGTCCCAAAGTTATCAATATTAGTCTTGATTTGACATTACTTTGAACAGTTTTCTGATTCATATTATTGTCAACTGGGTGCTCCTTTATGTTCAACAATCACCTGGCTGCAACCACAATTTTTTGGTTAAGGTAAATAATACCTTACATTAATGTATCTTGATAGTACGTAGCTTCTTGGTGCCTCTTGGAAATTTGATTATGCTTCACAGATTACCCATTCCGCACTGGAGCGGATTATTGATGCCACCGGTTTCCATATGGGCCCAGTTCATTTAGACTGGACTTGCTAGGCTTGAACAGATTCTCTCTAAAATTTTGCAGTGAATACAAAGCCAAGTTCATTGCTACAATCAAGCATTTCAGAGTTCTTCATATTTGGACCAGTATTCATCTGCTTCTATGCAACAGTTATTTCCATACCGCATTGAAAAGTGAAAAAGGCCCAACTGTTTTTCTTTTCATATGTCATGGGTATGAAGAATGGGCAGAGATTAGCTGAAACGTCCTTCATTTGTGGAATATGCGGTCCATTTAATAAAATAGATAGTCAGCGTATTCAATTGAAAATGTTTCCAGTGGCCATACGTTTAGATCCTATTTATCATTGCTGCTACAGATTTACGCCATATAAATCAGAAACTGATAAGAGAATAAGTTGAGAGGGAAATGGCCTTGTGTACCAGTACATGAAATTAGGACATGAGATGAAACATTCTGTCTCCAAAGTTCACATGCAACAAGCTGAATCAATTAAAAAGCATCCAATGACATTAATTGCTATTTGTCCTTCGCTTTCACTGGTTTATACAGAAAATGTATCTAAATTTTCATCTCATGTAAATGACTTTTGATAGATGTATGCATTCAGCTAGATTTTGAAGCCATGGTTCAGTTGATTATGACACTTAATGTGCCATCAGCTTTCATGCTATTCATTCCGAAGGCCCACCCAAAACTTGAAAGCTTCTGCTCCTTGCTTTTTTGCTGCTCGTCTATCTTGCCGAGCCCTGGATGCATGCTTACTGGTGTAAATCTTGGGGTGCAGTTCAACAAACAATTGCTTATATTTTCTTTTGTTAGCTGGAATTTTCAGCTCCTCCATGCAGGCTAATACCTCCAAAGCTTTCTTGAAAAGTGCTGCTCTCACAAAAATTTCTACAAGGGAATCAAGCAAACCCTCATCAGGCACGAGGGTCTCTGTTCCTCCTTCCATACTTTTAGCTGTTATCCTCTGCTTGATCTCTTCCCAGATGACTCGTGCTTCAAGTGGCTTTTTAGCTAAGTTGAAAGCATTCACAAGGCTTCCATATGTGGCCACAGTTGGATGCAAACCATGCTCTTTCATTTCCCCAAATACCTTCTTAGCACGTTCTATCATTCCTGCCCTACTATAGCTTTCTATTAACATATTCCAAGCAACTACATCTACTCTTATCCCAGGGTTCTTTTGCATTTCCTCAAACACTTTTGCTGCAAGTGTTGGCTGCCCATTCATCCCGAATGCCTTCATCAGAGTAGTATAACTGATTCGTGAAGGGGCAATCCCTGCCTCCCTCATTTCCTTAAAATATGTAAGAGCACCCAAACTATCATTTATGCGAATGCACCCATTTATCATGGTATTATAAGAGACAACATCAGGAACAACCCCTGCCTCTTTCATCTCCAGCATCAAATCCTTGGCTTTCTGCATCTCTAGCAATCTGCAATACCCATTCAGCATACTATTATATGTAACCACATTCGCCGGCACTTTCTTCGCAGCCATCTCTTGAAGGACTGCATGGGCTTCATCCATTGAACCCATTTTAGCAAAAGCAGAAATGGCTGTTGTGTAGATCACTTCGTTTGGGTCGCTGTCAGGATCATCGTCATTCTGCATTGCTCTCAGCATCTTTATAACGTCCCTCAATCTCCGATTCTGCATATAACCCTTCATTAGAGTAGCATATATGCTAGCATCAGGCCTGTAGCTCCTCCGTAATAACAACCTTGAAGCATAAACATGTTTCTCGGAATCTGTAGGCCCTACATCCCTATTCATATGCCCTGCCGTTTCTGAACAAGGACCTGCTTGTCCATTATTTTGCCTAAATACATTACATATGTCCCTTCTGCCTTCTCTCGTAGCCTGAACTAACTTTTCAGCCCCCTTCAAATCCCCAAACCCCACATATGCAGCAACAAGGGAATAAAATGTATAATTGCAAGGCTCTATATTTTTCTCCACCATTTTCTCTACAACACCCACCAATAAATCCTGTCTCTCCAATTTACCATACAGTTTAATCATGATATTAAAAGTGAGAACATCAGGCCTCACACCAAACAAATCCATTTTCTTCTGCAACTCCTCTGCTCTGACCATGTTACCATCTATTGCACAAGCATTGAGGATGGCATTAAATGCTCCTGTATCAGGCCTCGTATGCGCCAGCATAATGCTTTTTGTCAAACCCATCTTCTCAATCTCCACGACACGCTCACATATATAACAAAACAGATGAAATGCAAGATCAAAGTCTTGTGGGTACTTACCCAATCGACTTACCACACCACTCCATGCCTTAACATGAGGAAGGAAACCCAGCTGCAGCATCAATCGTATAATAGTCTCTCCATAGCGAGGGGAGCCAGTTTTGGCGGCAGCCATGGCTAAGTGTCCCAGTGAATTGCTGTTGAGGGAGCTGAGCTTGTCCTCGTCTTGAAGCTTTCGTACGATGGCCAGTGCGAGAAACACTGGAGGTGATCGCTTCCTTTGATAGCTGAAAGACCAACAGATTGAGGTGTGCGGAGGCGGGCTTTTTTTCCACTGCCTCTTCTGTTCTTCCTTCTTTCTCTGCATCTTCTACCTCCAATAATGGGTATTGCTTGTTGGAGATTGGAATGGTGGAAGAAGCTGAGGGAGTTGACAGAGTTTGGGATGAGATCCTGAAGCGGCTGGAGTGTTGGGGCCATGATTGGGTATGGTGGTGTTTCAACTGTAGACAGGGAAATCTCTTCTTAACCAGAGTGCTCGGAAAGAATTTTGGGAGGGTTTTCGGGTGAGGGGAGCAGGAGCTTGTACAACAGTATGCCATTCGCTCCTCCACCATAAAACTGTTAGCCTTACAAAATCTTTAAGGCAAATAATATTTGCTTAGGTTTTACATAGAGAGTGGTTTGGTGAGTATGAGTATGAGAAACTTATGCTCGTCATATTGTGATGGATCACAATGATTTAAAAAAATAATAATTTGTGTAAACTTCCAATTTTTAAGAAACACCTGATCATTTTGGTAATCTGAATTTTATCTCTTTGTTTGAATGGTTGACCATCTCATTAGTTCAATGGTTAGACAATTATTTATTTATTTTTAAGTTCAAGGTTTTGAAGTCAAATCCTTAGTTTCATATGTATACATTGTATTACATTGTGCAGTGGCATATGGCTAGAACCAAAAACTATGAAGAAAAACAATTATAGTTAAATATTTTTTTATTAAGAAATTAAAAAATATATAACAATACAAAATTATATATTGGAAAAAAACAATTATATGTAACTAAAACTATAATCCAATTTATTATATTTAAAATAAAAAAATTAATAATGTTCACTCCCAAAACTATCATTTTATACAGCTAAAACCATAATTTAATTTATTACATTTTTTTTTTAAATAATAAGTTAAAACTATCACTATTCATCGTATTCATGGGATGGATTTGTTCACTATCAAATTGATGATCTCAAATTTCATCTATGTGACATGTTTTCCTCATAGATGTTTATCTTATTTTGAATAGTAAATGAAGTGTTGAATTGTTGTTTAATCTTTGAAAGTCTTAGCTTCCATTGTATGAGCTTCAACGAGATTTAGATTATAGGACACAAGTTATCGATCCACGCTCACCGCACCATTACTTTGGTTCTGATTGAATGCTCGACAAACAACGATCGTAAGAGACCATATGGCGGCAACTTGGCAGGCTCTGCAACTAGGGTGTGGTCATGGAGGCATTGTCGCTCCTATCTTGGTGAAGTGCTACCATTAGCTTCGGCACACATCATGGCGGCAATTTCGCTTCCACTTAACCGGGTATGGTTCTAGAACTGGCTCTTTTAGTAATGTTTCTGGGGGTTGGGTCGCCGGTAGCCGCATTGTGTTTTTATTTTTCGTTTTGGTTGTTGTTGCACATGGAGTCCGCCCCCTTCGCAGGGGGTTTAGTACCAACCATGTCTGATAAAAAAATAGGAATTCTCTTTTAACCTTTTTGAGCTTTTGATTGTTTATTTGTGGTTTCTCCTGTTTTTGTGCCGGTCTTCTGGGGTCGATGTCGGACTTTGCTAGTGGTTAATCTATATCACGTGAAGCAGTTATAGACCCTGCCATTTCCTTGAATGTCGACTGTTATCCCTCTCTTCTGCATTGGGGCGGGTCCCGTATTGCAGTGTCACTTCTGAGTGTCTTTTTCTTGTTCCTTTACCTTTACTGGGAATGGCTTTCCTCAGCTGTGGGAAACGGGGTTTCGCGTCTCGGTACCGGCTTCTGTTTGCCCGAGGGTTTACTCTTCTTGGTCGTAATCTTGGTTGATTTTTCGTTGAGTATTTTTTCCCTTTCCCTGTACCCTTGCTCTCTGTTTTTACCATTCGGGGTAGGGTAGGGTTTTCACAAGGGCTTTCAACATCGGGGTATGTAGTTTCTTCAGAGGCTTTCATCAGATGTGGGCAACGAGCTTTCACATCTCGGTATCAGTTTCTGTCTGCCTAAGGGTTTACAATTCTCGGTTGTAACCATGTTTGGTTTTTTTTGTTGAGTATTTTCTCTCTTTCCTTGTACCCTTGGTCTCTGTTTTTACCTTTCAGGGTAGGGTTGGGTTTTCACGGGGACCTTCAACATTGGGGTCTGTACTTTTGTTATGGCTCGGGTTTGACA
The DNA here is from genome assembly GCA_001517045.1 of Pseudotsuga menziesii. NCBI lineage: Eukaryota > Viridiplantae > Streptophyta > Pinopsida > Pinales > Pinaceae > Pseudotsuga > Pseudotsuga menziesii. The sequence goes on from LPNX011176742.1 coordinate 122,049, forward strand.
TCTAACCTCTCAGAGGTCTTTATAGGGGGTCATAGGTTTTGTATTATTCGGTTTGTGGGAACAGTGTGCAGACCGACACCTTTAGGTTTTTCGACACTTTATCTTTGTTTATTACCGTTACCAGACCAAGGTATTATGGAATCTCGTCAGTCGAAACATAGGGCCTGCGGGGGTTAGCCTTGCACTTCTACGAAGGCGGGAAACTCCTTTTCTCATGCAAAGAGGAATGTAAAGGTTGTTAAGACACTGGAGTCCAAGCAAAGATATGTGTTGGGGCACGACGTATATATGGACAGGCTAGTGGCCCTTTGCAGCAAAGCCTTAGTAGGTCAGCTTGAATATGTCAGTATGGGGAAGAAGGAATTGGTGGAATGGGCCACCACCCATTGGAAGCCTCTTTTGAACTATGTACCAACTATTAGTTTGCCAGCAAATCGTTGACTCGGCATAGTTTTCCTGGAAGACAAAGATGCAACGAGGATACTCAACTCTGTCTGGACCATCAACAAGGGATCGCTTGTGCTCAGTAGATGGCACTTGGACTTTTATCCTCTCTGAGAGAGGGTGGTCAAGTGCCACCTTTGGGTTCTCCTCCTGGCGGTACCGTTTCCTTTATGGAGCAAAGACTTTCTCATTGGTCTTGCTAACTCCTTAGGGCAATTTGGGCTATGGAAGATGATTTCCAACTCATCTTTGACAAAATAATGGCCAAAGTGTTGGTAGAGATGGACATCTCCAATGGTCTTCCTACGAAAATTGAGATTCTTTGCGGGGTTTTCTCCCATGTGGTTTCCCTGAGGAAAATCTTTGTGTTCCTATGTTCTTATGTTTTCTGTGCATGTTGTTCTTTCAATGATCTTCTAGTGATAATTTGTTTTAAGATATCATCTAAGCAAATTGATAAAACTTAGCACAAAATACATCAACAAAGGGGCTTAGGGTTAGGTTAGATGCTTTAGAGTAGGGAATTTTATGTGTTTTAAAACAAAAAATGAATTTAGTGGATCCCCAAACACTACCCTACGGACCGGACTGGTTTCGTACAGAACCAGCCTAAATTTGGCCGGTTCGGCGGTTTTAGGCTGGTTCGAGCTCATTTTCCGGCTCAAGCGGTTCAGGCCCCAAACCGGACCGGCAAAGCCTGTATACCGGTCGGACCAGCCGGTTTTGCCTGAACCGGACTGACAAAGCCTGTAAACCAGTCGGACCGGTTCTGATAACACTGCTTAAGAGGCAAGTATGTCATGTAAAACCCATGTTTTAAGACCCTGGCAATACAATGCAGAACAACTATAGATGTTGACAGAGGCAGTTGAAAAACAAAAACGTCAGTACGGTAAATACATGCATAGCTATGTTCAAAGACTAGGCTTCAGTTCTAAAATATCATGACATCTTTACTCAATCAAGTACAATTTCCTACTAAACTTCTAATTCTACTATAACCATTATTTGCTTTTCAAATCTTTGTCCAGCACTTGCAAACAGATCGTGATTGCTTTTTCTCGCATGCTCAAACAGTTAATATTTCATTTAATCGACAGTACCTTTGCTCTTATACTGGGTTGTAGATATTTCCTTACACAGTAAAACAACCGTAGCAAAGCAATAGTTTCAAGAACTTGCGAAACTTCCCTGGTCTAGCTCATATGATCTCTGTATTGAGATTTGTGCTTTCACTAACAAAACCAGAAACCACACATTACCAATGCACGAATAGATACCAAGGTAAGTTGCATATGATCAGAAATCCCATGATCAGTCACTTTACCATCTTGAAAAATTTGCTGCAACAGAAAACTTGAGATTTGAAATTCTGATAGGGAAACAATAAACAAGCCTTACTGCATAGGGTGGTAAAACATATTGTCTTCTTGCTCTCTGTTTTATGTTTCTTTTTACCCATTTTTCACTCCAGCCTTGCTATGATAGCATAACCTCTATGTTCAGATTCTCCCAAGACAAATAGAAAATCCTGTAAAGTAGTTGGATTCCACTGCAAAAAAATAATACTCTACATATTGCCAGACCTAGAATTGTCTCCCATCCTCATGCTTCAAACTAGGGAGAATACAAGGTTATTTGATAATTCATCATCCAACATAAACCCAGGATATGAACTCCCTTGATCATAGTCCCAAAGTTATCAATATTAGTTTTGATTTGACATCACTTTGAACAGTTTTCTGATTCATATTATTGTCAACTGGGTGCTCCTTTATGTTCAACAATCACCTGGCTGCAACCACGATTTTTTGGTTAAGGTAAATAATACCTTACATTAATGTATCTTGATAGTACGTAGCTTCTTGGTGCCTCTTGGAAATTTGACTATGCTTCACAGATTACCCATTCCGCACTGGAGCGAATTATTGATGCCACCGGTTTCCATATGGGCCCAGTTCATTTAGACTGGACTTGCTAGGCTTGAACAGATTCTCTCTAAAATTTTGCAGTGAATACAAAGCCAAGTTCATTGCTATAATCAAGCATTTCGAACTTCTTCATATTTGGACCAGTATTCATCTGCTTCTATGCAACAGTTATTTCCATGCCGCATTGAAAAGTGAAAAAGGGCCAACTGTTTTTCTTTTCTGTAATGTCCTCTTCCTTTTAGGCCTTGAGGCCCATACCGCTAACCTATGTGATTCTTGTGGGTTCGAGCGGTTACTGATAGCTAGGGAATCAGATCAGGACTGATGCCATCCATAGAAGATCTAGGGCATCCTCACTTGGTCAAGAAGGGCCACCTGGGCCAAAGGCCACCTTCATGCATGACCATGCTCTTTTTAGGTCTCCATCCGCATGCATGCAAGTCAACGAAAAATTAGAAGATAAAGTGACCTAATTAGGTCAAAGATTAGGTTTTGCGCAGTTGAACTTTATAAATAGAGGGTAAAGCAAGAGGAGACCTCACTTATGATTATTATTATTTTGGGAGCACTTGGATAGCAGCACAGCAGTTGGGGTTGGAGACGGAGTCTTCAGCTAACAGGATTTCGGTAGTGAAACATCTATCCTAGTCTTATTACGGGTAAGCCATACTGGTTCACCACTTGTTCTTCAGTTCATTCATCAGATATATAGCACAGGGTATAGATTGTTGCAGTGGCACGGTGCAGCCGTAAGAGGGGGTTTTCAGCCAGAAAGCCCTAATCAGCTGCAGGGCCTCCAGCTCTCAGTTTCCTTCAGAAACTCAAGCACTAGTCTTATCACCAGCTACATACTCCGGCACTCTGCGATTATCAGCTCCATCTGAGCTCTTCCGAAGGAGTTATTAGCATTTCCGGACCACCAGGGGCATGAGCAGCTACCTCATAGTACCTTGACGCTATCCTACTTAGAGGTGTCAGAACTTCAGTATACTCCAGCCAATCTCTCAGGCACAGCAAGGCTATCAGCCCTGCAAATCGGCGGATCCATCGGACACCTCCTCCCAATATTTTCTATTTCTAAACAATT
>LPNX011176755.1:14142-26797 GCA_001517045.1 Pseudotsuga menziesii
AAGTACTGACTTCAAGGATAACCGGAGCAGAAGATGATCAAGAAATCCCAGCTGAGCTACCAGTTAAAGACAAGCAGGCTTTGAAGCGGGACCACGATTTGATCGAGTTTGCTGTTATTTCTGCAGAGGACTTTCAGAAGACAGTGAAGAAAACGAAGGGAGCATGTAAAGAGTTCTTTAGAAGATCCCTTGTCACCTATAATCGCTGTCAAGTGGAGGCTGAACATAGGCTACACGAATTCCCTGATCATGATACAATTACAGGGATGTTGCAGACAAGGCAGCATGAGGATGAAGCCAAGGTCCAATGTATCAGAGCCCTGGATGAGCCGATCCTGAAAAATGAAATTGGACATGCAGCTATTAGTATTCAGCTATTGGAGGAACAGGTGCACCTGAACAAGGCCAGAATAGAAGCTATTCAGAACCAGGCAGATAAGTTCGAGCTGAATATACAATTTCTAGAACCCCACTCGTTTGAAGGACTCGCCAAGGAGACAGTAGCATGGAGGAAATTTTTGGAAGACCAAGTGGGCCCCTCCGAGTGAGAAGGATGGTCAAACTTTGTAATAATGTAATATTTTGTAAGAGGCTGAGACAAAATTGAAGCGTTGGGGAGCCCAAAGGTCACTTTGGGCAACCCAAGCATTTTTGCTTTTTGTATAAATTTAGGGAAGAGAGACAAAGAAAGGGATTTTTTCCTCGGTCACACTGGAGGACCTATTGTAAAGAAGAACTATTTCCTTTTTGCAATAAAGAATTGTAGTTTGCCTGTTGAAGAAAGTGCTGTGGGATTTTCCAAATGGTGTGCAATGGATGGCAGGAAAATGAACTATTTTGTTTTTTCAGCATATGTCCATGAATTGTGAGATCGTTCTAACTCTATGACTCATGTCTTGTTAAATGATTTTCGGTTTATTTTTGTGGAAAATTCACTCTTAGTAATGCTGGTGCTTCACATAACAGTTAGCTATCTGATTGTTGGAATAATTTCTATTTCATGTGCTGTAAATACAAGTATAAGTTACCTGTGATTGTGTTTATCCTACATGAACTTAATGCATTACTAAATAATAGTTGTTTTGGCTCCTCGGGGATAGGTAGTTAGTCATCCTTTTTCACAGTCGCATAGGTGGTTTAGATGTTGTGAACATAAGACGAGAGGTAAGAACCTGCGCAGCACTTTGTGTGGTTCCCGGCATCCTTATCACCCTGCACGGTTTAGATAGGCATATGCATTTCATATTAAGTCAAAAATACAAATTCCGGTGGACGGGGCCGCAACCGGTAAACCCTTGTTGTTACTTTGACCTACGGTAGCCGGACCGTAAACTGGACGGATTCCCTATACCAAACAGTCAGCGGGCTAGTTGGGAACGCTGATTGGGGAGAATCCCTTACTGTTGCTGCCTGCGAATTTCCAGGCCTCAACACAGCCTTAAAACAATAGTAAGATGGCTTCTCTTCAATTTTGGGCATCTTTTAGCCTCAAAATAATGGTAAAGAGAAAACCTGGGACCGTTATGAGCATCAAAGTGATGATTTATGCCAATTCTAGCAGTTAAACAACAATAATCTTCCAATCTGGGTGGTTTTGGAGGTCATAGATAGCAGTGAAACATCATCACTCATGATTCTGAGAAAAAGTAACAGTAGTTCTGGGCCTATTTTGTACTCAAACAGGAAGGTCTGAGCAATAATATGCAGATCTAGGCACTTTTAACACTCAAATAGCCCTTGTCTTCCAATTTGGGGAAGGACATGGCTTCCGTAAGTCCATCTTTGGGTTTAATATTCTAATTTTCCATTAAATTTACAACTCGAAATTCCCCCTTCTAACATGATACCCTCAATATGTTTTTATAAAAATCTCATGCATCCACCTATGCTAGCCTTCCAGGCTAGCACCCCCCTTCCTTTTGTGTCTATCCTGGATCTTCCTATACCCATATACAACCTTAGATATCCCAAAGCCCTCCTCTAGCATTCAAAAAATCCCTCCTAAATCCCACACGTGTGAGTCATACCCTCTATTCCTCACACATGTGGCTCTCTTCCCTTATCTTATCCTTGTTTTGGATTCTAAATTCCCTCAAATTTCAGTTAAATTAGACTAAAGCTAAATGCACTGAGAGTTGCAAGGCGCATTCTACAGCCCCAGCAAGGTGGGGTGTGGTAATCCATCAACTCTTTGTATATATACCAATGTGTTTAACTGTACATTGAATCTAGACGGTGCATTTCCAACACTGAATATGAACACTAGCATAGCATAGACCCTGTAAAATTCGGTCTAATATGCACCTAGAGCTTGTCAAAACTCGAATTCCAAGCTCACTTGTGTAAACTCGAGATATTCATCAGTTAAAGGAGTGCCTTTTGTGACATGATTAATGGAATAATGTAGGTCGGCAAATACCCCTTTCTACAACATTATTTCCAAATGCATTTACAGCATGACTGCTGAATTTTGTTGCTCAAGTCTTCTTACATCTTTGGCAACGTGTATACATGTGGCAGCTTGGCAGTACAGGAGTTTTAACTACCCATTATTCACCTAAATCAAGCTGGAGAAAAACAATATTCCAGATTCATCAAAGGCTAGCGATCCACATGGAGGAGGGTTTGCAACTTTGTACTCATGTCTAGGCTCGTTTTGGCAAGACGTTGCTAGTTAGAGCTTCTAACCCTAGATCAAGGGTATGCAATTGCTATTTTGATGGAGTGATCACCTTCTTGACCCAATTTCTTGTCAAATTTAGAGGAGCACTCCATCATTTCAGGTTGGTGGTGCACTTGTGCATGCTTTTGGAGAAGCCATCCCACTTGGGAGAGGTTTAGCTTAATTATTAATGGAAGAATCTAGGCCTGCAAATACCCTTGTCTACGACATTGTTTTCAAATGCACTTATAACATGACTTCTGATTTTTGCTGCTCAGGTCTTCTTACATCTTTGGAAACCTGTAGAACTACCCTTATAAAGGGGTCAAAATCACAACTTCCTTATATTTTCCAAAATCCTAAGAAAAAACTACCAAGTACGGGATGTGCTAGTGAATATAAGGGTAAAACCCCCTAAAACTCAGTTGTTGTACAAGAAATAGGATGTTGAGAACTATAATTTCAAATCTTAAAAAACTTAAAGAGCTTTGGATAGAGGAAGAAAAATCCACACTCGCTCTAATACCATGTTATAAAGCATCAGATATAGGATCTATGAGACTCGCTCTAGGTGCATTTGCAACAACAAGGTTTATATCCAAGGACAGGTTGATTCTAAGCAATTATGGGCACAAGCAGGACAAATCTAGGCATGTTTAGGTATTTACACAACCCTAATTAACAAGTGCTCTTAATCCTGGGTCTGAAATGACACATTTTTCTTGAGGGAGCAGCCATCCAAGCAAAGAAACAACTCATCTTTTGGTAGCAAATCAAAGAAAATGTTAAATTATTACAAACAACTTAGATTTTGTATGAAGATTATGATTAACTAGGGACGTTTGTAACTTGTTTTATGATTGATTACACTTGTAAACGATAAATAAGGTTCAACAATTTCAGACTTTCCTCTTATTTGTGCACATTACAAAGAATGTATGTTGGCATCACTAAGGCCATTCATCCCTACTTCTAACTTAGGCTCAAAGATTGGCCTAGTTTCTATTTGAGGGTTTAACATATTTGTAAATTTTGGTTTATGTTGACGAAGGCTTCTAAAGCCCCAACGCTTTCAATTTTTCTCCTTCTAGCATTTTTATAGGGATAGTACCCTTTAGGATTTATTGGATCATGATCAAGGAAATGTTTTAAAAATGTTTTTTTTTTCACTCATATTAAGGTTTTATTTAGTGGTCCAGGTCTGTAATCTAATAGGATTGTCAGCCAAGCTTAAATATCAAAATTGATATATGAAATAGTGGTCAAAATATTGTATTTCGACCTCAACCTTTTGGGAACCCTACACTCAGCTTTACAATTTAGAAAAGTGATGATCAACTTCAAGTCCTTAAGTTACAGGTCCATGTTATTTTGGAATTCCTCGTAAAATATCAGAGATCACTCTATTTTTCTGTATACTTACTATAGGTCAAACTCAGAGAACTCTTTTCTCCCTTAGTAAACTATAACCATCAATCAAACATGAGTATTATTGAAGGTAAAAAAATTTAGTCATTTGATTAATGAAAAGAGCATCCATGTTATCTTTTTCATTAATCCTATTCATTATATACATGTAAAAAAGGTAAAAGCTAAAAGCTAAATTTGATCCTAATTACATGAAAATGATCTCTCATCTAATTGTCTTGATAGGAAAACCTGGATTGATTATCTGGAATTGATAACAATCGCTAGTCCATCTTAAATGATACAATCATTATTGCATGTCTGTGCTCTATATGCCCATAATCCCTGTGCAATATATACATATGGTAAATGTCTAATTTTTTTGTTTTGATGATTGTTCCTAATGAATTGTTGAAGTTTATGTTGTGGTAAAGCCATTACATTACAACCTTGGCGTAATTACTAGTGAAAACTTTGTTGGCAAGAGATTTGATTTCATACAAACAAATTTACTCAACAAATTGTCACCCAAATTCATATACAAAATTATAATGATCCATTTCTCAGCCATTGCATAACCAAAATCTTAACAACTTGATAAGAGTACAGACCCATCTAAACCTAGGTTTGATAAGCACCTTGAGGCTGCATATCTCAAGTTACAATGTCTTATATGTTAACCATTTATGTGATGTCTTATATGTCAACCATTTATGTGAACTTCAGATATACATCCTTGAGATTTGCATGCATATCAAATTATATTATAGATGGGTCTCCGTTAGTTTCCATATTCAATGAACGCAATGCACTATCTAGATTCATGGTAATAAATTTTTGTGAAGGTAGACTGGTTGTGAACCAGTGTGATTCTCTTGTAAAAAACCAGTCCTAGACATATATCAATAAAACAAAAAGTAGGATAAACAGATATAGATGTTATAGTAGTGAAAAAGCACGAATTTATCACTGTTTCTTCAGATGAAAATAAAGACAACATATGAGAACCCAAACCCGATCACCACTTTGGAAGGTCTTGTCAGACTCGTCACCAGAAATGTTATCCAAGTCATTATGAAATGATAAGTTGCAACTGTCATCAGATGAATCTGAACCATGAACATAAACAAATTTTGAGCCATCTTCTTGCTCAGATAAAACAAGGTTGTCTTCATAAGTAGTAGTTGTTTCCTTGCATTTCTTCTTCTTTCCTGTGTTCTGCTTCACTTCATTAGTAGTCGTATCTGCATTGTGCTTCTTTACCTTTCCCATTCTCTTCACTTCATCTGCAGTATCCTTCTTCTTTGGGTTTTTATGCTTGTTGCTGCCCCAATTTACTTTGTTTTTGTCTGCAGAAGGAATTCTTCCTCCCTTCATTTTTAAAGCAATAGAAAAATTTAGGTAGGAGTGAAAGAGTACTAAATCTATCAATGAAATACCAAAGAAATCCTGGCTCATTAGCTTTTTAATTTAAGAAGAATGGCCATACTTACATGCAAGACATAAATGATATCACCCAACTATAAATTTAATATCAATTTCAGAAATACAGGGAGAGAATTATTTTACTTTACACTCTTCCACACAAACACACTAAAAAATATAACCACCAACATGATCTAAATCATCCAGGGAAATACAAAAAGGCCACAACCACTGTGGTATAATGGTCACTAACCAATCAATGGCTTCAACGAAAGGCACCAATTAATACAAATGTATGGAATTGTAGCCCATTTAAAGAGGATATATATAGAGAGAGATAAAATGCATTTGCGTTTTCGTGAAAATCTTGGAAGAGGGGGCAAGGATAAGAATATGGCATTCAGTGATCTTCTTTCTTATGCCCAGTTTCACCACAGTCAAGTATGCGGGAGGATAATTCACCAACATTTCAACATATGCTTGAATGATTTAGTTAAAAGTCTGCAATTTCAGTACTTAACCTGAATGATTAAACTCCGCAAAAGCCATTCTTCCTCCCTTAATTATTAAAACAATAGAAAAAGTTATCTAGGAGTGCAAGAGCACTAAAGCTATCCAATGAAATACCAAAGAAAAGAATCCCATCTCATTAGGTTTTTTATTTAGGAAGAATGACCATTTAAGATAAATGGGCAAGCATAAAAACCATGGAAAATAAACTGGGGGTGCTGAGAAGAGATTTCCTTTTACTTTTATGAATTTTCTGATTGTCTTGCATGCACATTTGTATATAATGTTAAAAACCAAGCTATAATATGAATTCAAAACTATCCCATTGATTTATTTATCATGTGTTTCATTTATGATTGTGTTGGTGTCTAAACCACCTCTCCCAAAATATGACACCAGTGCATCTTCATCTTTTCCATTTAGACCATACCGTGCAATCATATTGCTTCACAAAACAACATTCCATTTAGGCATATTGTCAAACACTTTCCTTGCATCCTCAATAATAGGAGGAACACGAACAACAAACATGCTATCCCCACATCCTTTGAGGAGTACAATGAGCAACAACAACACCTTGCAATGATCAATTACCCCCAATGGTGAAATGAAAGCAAGCAAATACATGACTGGCAACATTAAAATCTCTCATTTCCTTCTTCCTTTTCCTCAATAATTGTTGGTTTTATTTCTCACATTGAATTTCCTGAGTTTCCCTGGACAGATCGTGCTTCATGCTTGCAAGGAGATTCGATCCATTTCATCTCCACCACATCCACAACAACAACAAAAAAACATGAATAAAAAAAACACATTAGGTAATCAAGAAAAACATAGAAGAAAACAAACATGAAGGTCTAAACATTGCTGCCATTCTAGAGGCAGTGGAGAATCAATGTGAAGCTCAATACCAATATTTGACAGTTTCAATTTCTGTCCACCGACACCAATCTCATCACAAAGTTTAGAATTACCTGAATTCCAACTCCATTTACTCTTCTTAGATGCATCTTCAAGCATCTTCTTATAAACCCATTATAAGCCTGGCACATTATCTGTGTAATAGTGCTCGCTCTTGACCTGCACCTTAGCCCACCTCACCCATCCTCTCTTTTCCAGGGAATGTTGTTTTAACACATCTCTGCCTCTTTTGCTTCTGCTAGATCAACAAGTGAACTGTCTATTCTCCTTCCTCCGCTTATGACTAAACTCGGTCAATTTATGGAACTGGGTGAAGTTAGCTATTGCTCTATAAGGAAAGAGACAACTCAGCTCTTCCCAGGAGTTTTTCGGACCCCATAACAGATCAGCAAAATGAAACTACCATATATTTGACTTGTCATCTTGATTTATGAATATCCTCATTTCTTAAGTTTTCCTTTGTCTACATGATCTCCAGCCCACCTTGTCAATTACTCGCCTCTAAGTTTAACTGCTCTGTATTTATATCTGTTTTCGCTGGTGCTTTTCCTTTCCTTTCCTTTACCCTGTTTCCTTTCCCATATTTGCAGCAATTTATGGGGTATTTATTAGCCTAAGTTTAACCGCTCTCTATTTATATCTTTTTTCGCTCATGCTTTTCCTTTCCTTTACCCTGTTGCCTTTCTCGTCTTTGCAGCAATTTATGGGGTATTTATTAGCCAGTTGCCTTTCCTGGCTTTGCAGCAATTTATGGGGTATTTATTAGTTGGGGAGATACCTGCATGTTATAAGTTTTGTTATATGTTTTATCAGGGGACATAACATCTCTTAGATCTCAAATCCAGACAGATTACTTCTAAATCTGGTCCTCTTATCCTAAGTCTTCAACACCGTAGGGTAGGGTTGTGATTCGTATAATGAGGCAAGGGTTCCTTCTTGGTGGCCACAACCTCGGACCCTTCTTGCCATACCCTGTAAATTCTCTGATACTCCTCTGAGCCAAAAATTGAATTAATATTTCAATTCATTGCATAAAAACCCTCGACCATGATCTACAATGAACCCTCTAAAACTCCCAAGTGTTAGCTAACGTTACAATCTCTTCAATGTTGCACAGTAGAATGCACCTAGCTTCTCTCAATAAAAAAATTAGGGAAAAATCAGGATGGGACTAAGTTTCCTGCATTCCTAATAGTCCATATATTTGCAAATGCGAGGGTATGTCTCGAAATTATATTAGTAGCACCAGCATACAGAGGACGGATGAAAATCCCCAATGCCATCTTCATTATTACCAAAATAAAAATAGACCCTTAGCAAGCTACTAGCCCTAATTTAACCAAACCATCCCAATAATCAAGCTAAAAGCATAATCTAACTCAAGCATCTAACCCAACCAATTAAAAAGATCAAAACAAAAAGAACAGAAGCTTGAAAATATATTTCAACAAAAAAGGACAAAATTTGAGCAAGAGGAAAATGAGATCTATCATCCAGAGGAATTCGGCTTTGGCGTCTAAATCAATGCAAGTCATCATGCAGAATAGATGGCATAGTTTCACCTACATCCCAATATTGTAGAGTGGTTCGGAAAAAACACATTATAGATATTAGAATGTGAGTGTAATCTGGAATCCTTTCTATATTTTGATATGCTCAATAAATCCAAGACAATCAATTCCATGGAGGATAGGTAAATCCCATGGCCAACAAGAGACCATTGGTTAGTAGAGAATGGAAGGGGATACTGTGCATCTTGATGAACACACTAGTTTGGTCTTCTGCTATAGTATCCACATCCATATGTAAGAGGTTTCAAGTTCTAACTAAAAAGACATTGACAAATAAGTTAATGCAGGGAAAAATACCCAATGTATAGGATTCTCATAAGTCACTATGAAAGAAAAAATGATCTACATGCAAGATATTCATTCTTCACTCTAATCCTTGACAATTTTCATCATTAATTTTCCAAAAGTAAAAAAAACCACAGTGATAAAAAATAAAATGAGTTGCTTGTTTACCATACTGGAAAATAACAGATATCAAGCTTAACTCACCAGCAAGGCTATATTTTTCACATTCAATAGCATGATGCGATGCTCTGCCAATACTTTCCTTCGTCCTTGACAATGTCTCTAGCATTCCTTCAAAATTATCCCCAGCAATTGCTACTTCTGTATCCCCACTAAGTGTCCCTCCAACCGATTTTCTCTATGATCTTATTTTACCTTCTTCACTTGATTCAAGAGCCATCGTATTTGGAAAACCCCATTGCTGCACATTAACTTTGGGACTTCTTGATTCTGTATGGGAAATGGCATCCTTTGTATCCTCAGTTGACTCACCATCTAATTGAAGTTGGAGTGGTGAACTGTGATATGAACTACTCCCTCGGATTGGTGAAGGACTAGAAATAAACAAAATAGGATTCTCAATTTATTCAATTGAAATGGAATGTGGAAAAGATGCAGAACATGCTTGTTCTCGCTTAGCTTGAGCAGTTGCTATAAGATGCTTAATAGATGTAGATGGGGTAGCAATGTCAGAATCATTTGACATAGTTCTAAATTTTACTTCTTTTGCAACATCATACCTGTAACATAAGAGAAAATGATAAGAACAAAAAAGGAAGGACAATGTGAACATTAATAAGTGGGCATCTAAATATAACAACAAAAGGTAGAAAACTATAATTTGAAACACAACTGAATTAATATAAGACTTACACTTTTCTGAGCTTGTTTGATTTTTCTAAATGCAACTTTGTAGATAGTGACACATAATCCAATTTCATTATTGCAGTACCATTTATCTTCAAATTAAATTTTGATGAACTCGTCACCTTTTCTGATGAAGGTTTAGTGCCAAATTTTATAGGGGAAACTTGCTCATACTTGTAAAAAGACATCTGCTTGGCTAATTTCCCTTGGATAAACTTCTCTCAGCTAGATTTCCCATGATATTTATTAAGGCCTCTTCTATTTTTCTTTGCTGAGTTCACAGAAGATTTCTTCACCCTGATGCCCTTTGACTTGTATTCATATTGCTCAACCTCACCCTTTTGAGCAACACAATACTTTATAGGAGTTGTGCCGATTTAATTGAATTTCCTTGAAGCTAAATTGAAACATCTTGCTTCTTTGGAGAAGGAAGTACTGGTGTAGTCACGCTCGATAGCTTTTGTTCTTCCATTTTTGGATCAATCAATGATTCAGTAGACATTTTATCATGTGCACTCCTCTCATCCTTTTCTCCAATCTTCCATTTATACATATGCTTAGAGGACATTGAATCTTGAAACCATGGATCCATCTGCTTCTCCTCTACCCATTTAGCAGGTTTTGAAGAAAACATTATAAAAGATTGATATGAATATGAAGACACCATAGGTTTCTTACTGCCTCTTGTTTTTGTTGCTTCTTTTTGGATCAATGTGTCTACTTTGACACATTCCTCATTTCCCTTAACTTACTTCTTTTCATTATCAAAGCATTTAGTATAATATTTTTCATCTGCAGAAATATTGTATGCATCATCCTGTCCAGTCACACCAGTTTCCACTGGCTCCACTAAAGCAATTTCATTCTCTGCAACACATGGAGACATAGCTTCTTGAGCCCGAAGACATCGTTTAGAGAGAGGCATGGAAACATCATCACTCGGTAGAATACTTCTGAAACGATATTTATTATCCTTTGGTGTGGTGAAAATGATGGTGACTAAGACCCTTTTGAGTTGGCTTATATGCAGGTCCAACTGGTATATTATCGACATTAGTACAAACCCCCAAGTGTTCCCTAGAATAGAAAACTCAAGTGCTAAAGTGAGAACTACTAACAACAAACTGAATCCCTCGGTGAGAACTGACACTAACTGATTGAACAACAAGCAAGCAGGTCATATTTAATCCCTCAGAATGGTAGGGTGACCAAACAAGCAACATCTGCTATGTGTTTTATATCCATGGACTGGAAGTAATAATCCCTCAGTAAGAACTAACAACAGACTGAATACTTTGGGCATACTTAATCCGCTGAGGTGAGAACTAAAAAACTGGACGAACAAGCAAACATTTCTAGTTTAATATCCTCTTCAGCTGAAAGTGTGTGCACCCAACTAGTAGAAGGATAAAAAGTGATATTGTCTGTTGAAATTGTAATAAAAAAGGGCATGTTATAAAATATTATCCTTATTTAAAATAAAAATAAGATGCTGTTGTTTTATCTATTGTTGGTCCTTGCCATGTTCTATTTACCTTTTCTCTTGCTTACTACTCTCCTGTTGTAAATGCTTCTTCCGTTGTTGGTAAGATTTGGTCTTACAATAATAAAAAGAGTCTTAGCCTCATATAAATATATCTTTAGTCTATTTGAGGGTACCCCCTCTCTAGCCTAAGAATTGGCTCGAAGTCCTAGATTGGTGCAAGATGGTTATCCTGCACATTATGCCCATGCATTTGTCCCTGTGAGAGCAGAAATAACCTGGGGAACAACATAATTAAGAACTGGCACAGTTGTTAGGGGCTCTATCTCACTAACTGGCATAAGGGTTTTTTTCTAGTTGAAGAGACAAAAAGCTCACAGACAAACTATGATTAGTGTTTCTAAGTACCCTAAAGTTTTGAGCACAATCAGGTGTTGCACTTTCACAGAGATGGGAATGGAAAAGCTTCACATAGAACTTTTGGACGGATGGGTGAACATATAACATTCATAGGCTTCAATAACACTTGCTTCAGGAAACTAACTTAGTAGTAGAAACACTATTGTTCTTTGAGGTGTGGTCATTCATTTTGCTGGGCACTAAAGAACTGAATTCTAACCAGTTATTGAAAAAACAATTATTTAGGAATCAAAATTCATAATAAAGAATCAAGATTCAGGATGCTAGACAATTTTTAACATTCACAATGTAGGATGCTAACCAATATTAACATGCATAAGATAAATTTCCAAATAAAACCAAGAAACCAACCTGCAATTCATCACCCACCCCTTCAAGATCCTCCAAGCTCTCTCGAACGCTCTTCTATCCATGGAAGAGCTCGAAAATAAATACCCAAATTCTAAACCCTCGGCAATGGTTTCTAATCATCACAATTCCTCGAAGGGCATCAATGTGACCTGATAAATACCAAAAACACCAAAAGTGCCTCTCAGAACAAATTCACAACTATTATCCTCCCAAAACCCATCAAACCCTCATGGCTTCCTATCAACAGAAAATATTTGGCGCCAAAGGTCTATTTAGATAATCCGAGTAGGAAATCTCCACGAATTCAACATAATTATTCATACTTAGGTTATTTGGGGAGGAATTCGCCATGAATTCAGATAATGTTGATTTTGGAATGATAAAGTTTACTGTGTATGAAGCAGAAACAGAGTAACACAGTCGTGGTTGCTCAACAAACAAGGGATTCATAGGGCAGCTTGATGCTTTCACAATTTATGCGCCTCAATTTTCTCAGTGACGCTGTTGGATGGACTGCTTTGATGAAATCCCTCTACAGTCAAAGAAAAATATCCATTACTTTAATCCTATTGGCTATTCAATCCGTTCTAGTGATCCAGTGCAAAAACTTAAAACAATAAACTTACAAATAATTGTGCAGGTCGTCTTGGCTTTCTCATAAGCCATTTCCTTCTCATAATCCTCCATGAATGAACTCAAGAAGAGGTTGGTCGTATGTTTGGGTTTGAGCTGGAGGTATTTTGGTCATATTCC
>LPNX011176755.1:26872-39812 GCA_001517045.1 Pseudotsuga menziesii
GTTAGACCTTTCGAGCCTACCAACAACACTGATTATATATTTGTTCCTTTAGCATTCTTCCATAGAAAAACAGGCCCTAATAAATTGATATGGACTTGTATGATTCAGAATTGGATGATAAAGTACTATAATGAGGAGGATGACAAGAGATGAAAGCTGTTTTGCTTTCTTAGTATTGGTTCGAATCCAATCATCTCTGCCATACAGTATTTTGGGAAGCTAGTCCAAGTTGTGCAAGTTGTTCCCAAAATGAGGGGTTAGCTACTAGGTGACTAAAAGTTCTAGTCACCACATGTTTTCCAAGTGATTTACTACTAAATATGAGCAATTTTGATTGACTCAACTATAAACGACTAAAATTAATGACTAATTTAGTCATCAGTTAACAAATATGACTAGATAATAAGTGACTGAGTTAAAAATGACTAAAATAAATGACTAATTTAGTCACAACATAAAAAATGACTAGCTAGAAGAATATGAATTAGTCGTTTATGTTAGTCATTTTTAATTGTGTCATGGAAAAATGCAAATTTGGCAATGAAGTGTAATTTTTGTAAGTTTTCTACCTTCTATTAGTAATATTACTGCCATGCACCTCGATCTTCAGAGATCCAACAAAGCAATTACATGAACTTTTAGCCTTATGGGGGCTTTTATGGTTTGCAAAAAAAAATAAAAAATCTCTAGCTTTGATCTATTTTTGGCTAATCAAAGGTCATGATAATTGATTGGGCCAGAGGTCTCACCAAGTTGCAGTCACTAAGTTATATATGATTGTTGGTTGAAAAGGATTGGGCTCCTAAAGAATTGTTTTCTTTCTTTATCCTTCAGGCACCTGTATAGGGAGTTCAATTCTGACACGAACCTACGGTGTTGAATACTTAGGCTAAGAGGACTAGATTTACAAGTAATTTGTCTGAATCTAATAAGATGCTTGAAGACACATCTAAGAAGAGTAAATGGAATTGGAATTCAGGAAATTCTAAACATGGTGATGAGATTGGTGTCGGTGGACAGAAATTGAAACTGACAAATATTGGTATTGAGCTTCACGTTGGGTCTCCACTGCCTTCAGAATGACATCGATGTTTAGACCTTCAGGTTTGTTCTGTGTTTTTCTTGATTATCTATTGTGTTTTTTTTCTATTCATGGTTTTTTTCTTTGTTGTGGATGTGGTGGAGATGAAATGGCTAGATCATAATTCTCTTACAGTAACAGAGTAATGCTACACCTGCAGATGCACTATAATAGGCCATAATTAGGATCAAATCTATTATTGGATATCCTGTGATTTTCACAAGTTGCAGCCCCTAAAATAGGTCAGACCTGCCCAGGTTCATAATAATATTGCTATGTTTACAGATAAAACTCAGGAACTAGCAATTCAAGGGTTGGTAGACCAAAAAAGTTGTGTATAGGATTTCAGACTAAAGGTTATAATATCTAAGAATTTCCTTGCTTCAAGGTTCAAGGGAGGAACCTGGAATCTTTACTTTCCCTACGGGACCCCTTCCAGAAACACGTACGAGAGGAGTTGTGCAAGTCTTAATTACCTGTTGTTGCAACTCTTTTTTTGTGGTAAAGTATATTGTTTTCCCAAATACTAAAACTGCGTAATATGCTTAATATTGTTATATTTGTAAGATTCATGAGTAGCCCCCAGGAATTGTAAGACTCATTGATTAACTTTGGGGATTACAACAATCTCATACGGAAATAAGCCTTCCATTACTCGAAGAATCCAACCTTTTAACAGACTAATTCAGAATATATACAAAAGGATAAGGAAACTAAATATA
This sequence comes from Pseudotsuga menziesii, assembly GCA_001517045.1. NCBI lineage: Eukaryota > Viridiplantae > Streptophyta > Pinopsida > Pinales > Pinaceae > Pseudotsuga > Pseudotsuga menziesii. The sequence continues at coordinate 28,676 of LPNX011176755.1, forward strand.
GAATTAGAAAGTTAATTCCTAAATTTATGCTAACAATCTGACAGCTTCACAAGATATCCTAAATGAATTCAACTGCATTCTATCCTATTTCTAACTTAACTCTTCCATTGATAGTAAAGCTAACTTAATTCTTTCCAGAACTAGTTCACTAAATTGATTACCACTAACCTAAACATATGGAGAATATTCAATTAAGGGAAACCCACTCCCTTTTGTAAAATTTAGAATCTTAATTTTTGAATGGCCATGTTGCAATTTAAGAGTGATTCCCCTGCATCATTTATCCTTATTAAAAGATCTAGAGTAACCTTGGTACGCAACATTACAACTTTGGGAGAAGACCTTCCCCGTCACATGTGACTCCTCCTTTTGACTCGACCTCATTTCCTCCTCAAGATTCCTCCTCTCCAGTGACTGAGATTATTCCTCTCCCTCACAATCCTATCATTGCTCATCCCCTAAACATTCAACCACCCTTTCCTCACTCGGATGTTCCTGCTCTTGAATCGACTGTGGATTTCCCCCCGCTTTCTCACGATCCTCCTCCATGTGGTCTTATCCCCTCCCCTCCCAGACCTACCTCTTCCCCCTCCTTTTCTGACCCCGCCCTCAAAAAATCCCTCCCTATTTTCACTGCCACTTCCCCCTCTTCCCCCTCCACCCTACATATAAACTCAATTAGGTTTGCTAATGTGACTGTGAGGAAGCCTCCCAAAGGGAAATGGAGCTTAAAGGAAGAACTTTCCTCTTCTTCTCCCCCTTACCTCCCACTATCTGTTCGTATCGAGGAAGCTGACAGAGGCTTCTCTTCCAAGGGACTTAGAGATTTGACCCCCCCAAGAGAGTTTACTAGATGATGATTCTCTCCCTTAACTCACAGGATCTAGGAGGGCAGACCAAATCTCTCAGCCTTTGAGCTCTTTTCAGTTCTCTTAAACCTGATATTATTCTGTTACAAGAAACTATGTGTAGTGATTCTCCCGCTCTTATCGCCTTCTCTAAACTACTTCCCTCCTGGGAGTACTGTGCTATCAGTGCGAAGGGGCTTTCGGGAGGTCTTCTCTCAGCTTGGAATCCTTCGATGGTCTATTGTAAGGCTTATCATACATGTGCAGGTATTCTCTCCAGGCCTCTATTCAGGGGATGCCTATCCCTCTCAACATACTAAATGTTTATGGTCCTTATAGGGACTGTGAACTTTTCTGGGACAATGCTTTCAGAGGGGGCATTCTCAACTTACCGCATCTGGTGATTGGAGGGGACCTAAATCTTATCCTTCATTCTTCTGAAGTCTAGGGAGTCAAAGCCTCTTTGGACCCACTATCGAACCACTTCCTATCTCTATTTGAGTCTGTAGGTTTGGTGGATGTGGCTCCAAGTGATTCTGGGCCTACTTGGCGCAATGGCAAAGCTGGAAGTGAAGGTATCAGCAAGTGTTTAGACAGGTTCCTTATCTCAAATTCTCTGATTCCCTCTCTGGGAGCCTATAAGACCTGGATTAAGTGCTTGGATCTCTCTGACCACTTCCCCATTGTTTTCGAGTGGAATACCTGGAAGGGGTCCCATGATTACCCTTTCAAATTTAATCGATCTTGGCTTGAGGATCCGGGCTTTATTGCTTGGTTCATGCAAGAGTGGGATTCTTCTTTCAATCTGGATTCTATAGATGACATTGAATATCTTTGCCTCTCTTTGAGAAAGCTCAAATCTGCCACTAAAAGGTGGACCAAAGAAAAATCTGACAGTCTGGTATTGGAATCCACCAACCTGGAATTAGCTATAGAATCCATCCTTCCTGGTCCTACTAAGGGCATTCTCTCTTTGGAGCAGATTGTCTCCCTGTCACTTTTGAATGCTGAGAGACATAGAATCCTGCAACATTTCCTTCTCACATGGCAGCTGAAAAGTAGAATTAAATGGGCTTCTTAGGGTGATTCGAATACAAAGTTTTTTCATGATGTGGCCTCGGGGAGAAGGGCTCATAACTCTATCTGGTCTCTCGAAGACCATGATAGGCTTTTGGTTGAGAATGAGGCCTCCCTAAAGGAAATGGGTAAATATTTCTTTGCAAATATTTACAAAGATGAGGGTTCTACTAGCCTTGATCAACAACTTAAAGTTATCTCGCTCTTTCCCAGATTTATCCCCTCTGAGCAGTCATCTCTCCTCTCAAAGCCAGTGAGTCTTCACGAAATTGAACTCGCTCTCAAATCTTTTAAAAAAGACCGTAGCCCCGGTCCTGACAGTTGGCCTATTGAATTCTACTTACATTTCTTTGATCTCTTGAGCCCTATTCTTCTTAATGTTATTGACCAGACAAGGGTTTCGGGGTTTGTCCCCCCTTCTTTGAACTCGAATTTCCTAGCCCTTATCCCTAATAAAGACAAACCCCGTACCTTTGCCGATTTCTGACGCATTTCTTTATGCAGCCTGCTCTATAAACTTATTGCGAAAATTATTGCAGGGAGGCTCAAGCCCTTCTTGGATTTGGGTATCTCTCAGGAACAATTTGTCTTCCTTAAGGATCGTCAAATATCTAAGCCTATTGGTATTGTTCAGGAGGTTCTTCACTCCATCAAGACTAAGAATCTTTGTGCCTTCGTTCTAAAGCTTGAACTCACCAAGGCATTTGACCGTGTGGACTGGTCGTATGTCAGACTCATACTGATCCAAATCGGTATTCCCCTTCTTACTGTTAATTGGATTATGGCTTGTATCACTTTAGTCAATTTCACGGTCCTGGTTAATGGAAACCCCTCGCCCTTTTTCACTGCTTCGCTAGGTATTCATCAAGGCTGTCCTTTATCCCCGCTCCTCTTTATTCTTGTTATAGAGGGTCTTAGTCTAATTATTCGGGATGCCAGGAACAATGGTCTCATTAGAGGCATTCAAATATCTCCCTCTCTTTCCCTCTCCCACCTTCTCTTCATGGATGATGTTATCTTGATGGGCTCAGGTACTCTCCTTGATTGGTCGGCCTTTGAAGTAATTCTGGAAACTTTCAGCAAGGCCTCTGGTATGAAAATCAATGTTGAAAAGTCTTGTCTTCTCTAGTGTAATATGGACAATGCAGTACAAAAAACTTTTGCTAGTTCTATGCCCTACAGAATGTTACCTCTTCATTATGGTTTCACTTGCCTGGGTTATTTTCTAAAACCTCTTGGGTATCGTGTTAATGACTGGATTTGGCTTCTCCAAAAATTTGAAAAGCGCATTAGTAACTGGACCTTCCAGTATCTTTCCCTGGGAGGAAGACTAGTTCTAGTGCAATCTGTCCTTTCTAGAATTCATGTTTATTGGATGGGACTTGCTCCTATCACTGCCACCATCTTGCAGAAGCTCAGAAGTATCATGTTTAGCTTTCTCTGGGGGTCCTCTAATAAAAACAAAAAGTTTCATTTGGCAAGTTGGAATGACCTGTCATGGCCGAAGGAATGTGGGGCTGGGGTATCAAGAACCTTCATTGGTTCAGTATTTCCCTTCGTCTCAAAAATTTATGGAGGGTTCTTCATTCAAATGGTTTGTGGACATGGGTCCTTCTCTCTAAATATATTAAATGCTCCACTGTGGTTGAATGGCTCAGGAATAATAATTTTACCACGCGCTGTGCTTCAGCTATTTGGAGAGGCTTTGTTCAGACCCTCCCTTGGATGGGCTTACATTTGGCATGGCAGGTGGGAAATGGTGAAAATATTCTCTTAGGTATCGATCCTATTGTTGGTTTTCGATCCTCCTATAGTCTCCCTGAAGATCTGCGATCTTACCTAGAAGACCTGAATATTTGCTCTCTCGCGCAAGCCCTTAATACTCTGTCTTCGAGGTGCTATTGGTATACTTCAGAAGATTTGGATCTTGGTGGATCTTACTCTACTATCTAGAATAATTACATTGAAAGTCTTATTGGAGTGGGTATTCACCTCTCTAACAGTTCAGATGATCTTGTTTGGACCTATAAAAAGAATGCTGGTTCTATCATAGCTAAGGCAGTTTATGATTGCATTGTATTTTCACACTCTCCTCCGGCTCCTAGTCCTGCAGAGTCCTCCCTATGGAATAGAGCCCTTCCCAACAATATCTCTTGCTTTATTTGGCTCTCTATTCAGAATAGGATTCTCACCTGGGAGAATCTCCAGAAAAGGGGCTATCATGGCCCTGGGATTTGTGTTCTCTGCTGCGAGGATGAAGAGACTATTGAGCACTTATTTAACAATTACTGTGTATGGAGGATGGTTTCTATTCATGTTTTTGATATCTTAAATCTCACAGCTTTTTCTCCCTCTGCTTTGATTGGGGAGATGATCAAAATATGGAATGAAATCATGCCTAAGAACTCACCCTTTCACACTCTCCCTTTCCACATGATATAGATCTTCTGGAAAAAAATAATAAAAAATAATTTATTATAAACATAATTTATTTCCACTATAAACATAATTTATGAAAAAAAATAATAAAAAATAATTTACATTATCCAAATTAAATATCATATACCATATACCCAAAAAAAATACCATATACCTAAAAAAACTGAAAAAAATACCATTATCCAAATTAAATAATAAAAATAAAAAAATATATATGAAAACACACAAATATTTTATTTTCATGGTTCGTCGAACGGTCTTGACCCAGCAGCAATGACATTCCAGCAGCAATGGCATTCCGATTTTCCTTACCATCCTTCAATTCCGACAATTTAGATTGCTGCTCAACCTGCTACTTCTTGTCAAATGGCCTAACCATTCGCGCCAAACATTGGAGGGTTTGGTGAGTTTTGGATATGGATATTGGTCATACCCGTTGAGGAGTTTGGGATCGATATTAACCACGATTGATTTCACAATTTCTCTATTTAATTTCCATAGCTGCCATGGATAAAGCAGCATTGGAGAGAACCTCGAGACTTTTGAAGAGGCGGGCCGTGAATTCTGCACCTCTGGCGTCAACACCACCTTCTTTGCTTACAAAATCCCTGGTAAGTACTGTGAAATGATAAATTTTTAGTGAATGTTGGATAAAAACCCTATCCGGCCCCTCACCAAAGAGTTTCCATCCATCATGATTTTGGAGAATTAAATTTTTAGTGAGTAAACAGCCCTGACCTTCCAGCACTAGGCTCTTTCTGTTGTGCACTCGGTATCCTCACTAAGCTCTGGATAGACCTCTGCCAGCGTTTAAAAAGGGATCTGTCTGCACTTTAGGGTATTGTCCTCCCCCTTTCTAGCCACAAGGGCTACCCTTACAGTGGCAGCACACCCTATACAGTGTCTTCCCTGCCATTTTCCCATCGTTTAATCCTCTAACCCTGCGTAAAAAGCATAGTAACATTCATTAGAAGGGTAGTTTTTATTGGTTTTATTTGTTACTCAATGTAAGACTACTACTACCCCTATTTGCAAGCATATATATTAGACTATATAAAGACTACACTGTAATCTTGGTTTCAAAAGTTAATTTTGATGGTTAGCTAGTGTTGTAACACAAGAAGGACAGATTTAAACCTTATTTGCAAATTTATATCAGACTGTATGTAATGGTGTTATCTTGGACATAATCATAGTTTACACTCTGAATATTACGTATGCTTTCTAATACTCTATGGCTGATGGTAAACAATCACTTAAAGATTTTGTTTAAGAACCTATTTGCAAGTATACATACTGATTTGTTTTTCCTAAACTAGACAGTCACATAATTAGTTCAAGTTCATACTATACACTGCTGTATGCACAGAGTGGTGAGTGTGTTTGAAATGATAAAACCAATGTATGGACTTATGCTTAAATAGTGAAATGATAAATTTTTAGTGAATGTTGGATAAAAACCCTATCCGGCCCCTCACCAGAGAGTTTCCATCCATCATGATTTTGGAGAATTAAATTTTTAGTGAGTAAACAACCCTGACCTTCCAGCACTAGGCTCTTTCTGTTCTGCCATCGGTATCCTCACTAAGCTCTGGATAGACCTCTACCACCATTTAAAAAGGGATCTGTCTGCACTTTAGGGTATTGTCCACCGCCTTTCTAGCCACAAGGGCTGCCCTTACAATGGCAGCACACCCTATACAGTGTCTGCCCTACCATTTTCCCATCGTTTCAATCCTCTGACCCTGCGCAACAAGCATAGTAACATTCGTTACAAGGTTACTTTTTATTGGTTTTATTTGTTACTAAATGTAACACTACTACTACCCCTGTTTACAGGCATATATATTAGACTATATTAACACTACACTGTAATCTTGGTTTCAAAAGTTAATTTTGATGGTTAGCTAGTGTTGTAACACAAGGACTGATTTAAACCTTATTTTTAAATTTATATCACACTGTATGTAATCGTGTTATCTTGGACATAATCATAGTTTACACTCTGAATGTTACGTATGCTTTCTAATACTCTATGGCTGATGGTAAACGATCACTTAAAGATTTTGTTTAAGAACCTATTTGCAAGTATACATACTAATTTGTTTTTCCTAAACTAGACAGTCACATAATTAGTTCAAGTTCATACTATACACTGCTATATGCACAGAGTGGTGAGTGTGTTTGAAATGATAAAACCAATGTATGGACTTATGCTTAAATAGTGAAATGATAAATTTTTAGTGAATGTTGGATAAAAACCCTATCCGGCCCCTCACCAGAGAGTTTCCATCCATCATGATTTTGGAGAATTAAATTTTTAGTGAGTAAACAACCCTAACCTTCCAGTACTAGGCTCTTTCTGTTGTGCCCTCGGTACCCTCACTAAGCTCTGGATAGACCTCTGCCAGCGTTTAAAAAGGGATCTGTCTGCACTTTAGGGTATTGTCCGCCCCCTTTCTAGCCATAAGGGCTGCCCTTACAGTGGCAGCACACCCTATACAGTGTCTGCCCTGCCATTTTCCCATCGTTTCAATCCTCTGACCCTGCGCAACAAGCATAGTAACATTCATTACAAGGTTACTTTTTATTGGTTTTATTTGTTACTGAATGTAAGACTACTACTACCCCTGTTTGCAGGCATATATATTAGACTATATAAACACTACACTGTAATCTTGGTTTCAAAAGTTAATTTTGATGGTTAGCTAGTGTTGTAACACAAGAAGGATTGATGTAAACCTTATTTGCAAATTTATATCAGACTATATGTAATGGTGTTATATTGGACATAATCATAGTTTACACTCTGAATGTTACGTATGCTTTCTAATACTCTATGGCTGATGGTAAACGATCACTTAAATATTTTGTTTAAGAACCTATTTTCAAGTATACATACTGATTTGTTTTTCCTAAACTAGGCAGTCACATAATTAGTTCAAGTTCATACTATACACTTCTGTATGCACAGAGTGCTGAGTGTGTTTTAAATGATAAAACCAATGTATGTACTTATGCTTAAATAGTGAAATTATAAATTTTTAGTGAATGTTGGATAAAAACCCTATCCAGCCCCTCACCAGAGAGTTTCCATCCATCATGATTTTGGAGAATTAAATTTTTAGTGAGTAACAGCCCTGACCTTCCAGCACTAGGCTCTTTCTGTTGTGCCCTCAGTATCCTCACTAAGCTCTAAATAGACCTCTGCTAGTGTTTAAAAAGGGATCTGTCTGCACTTTAGGGTATTGTCCTCCCCCTTTCTAGCCACAAGGGCTGCCCTTACAGTGGCAGCACACCCTATACAGTGTCTGCCCTACCATTTTCCCATCGTTTCAATCCTCTAACCCTGCACAACAAGCATAGTAACATTCGTTAGAAGGTTATTTTTTATTGGTTTTATTTGTTACTGAATGTAAGACTACTACTACCCCTATTTGCAGGCATATATATTAGACTATATAAACACTACACTGTAATCTTGGTTTCAAAAGTTAATTTTTATAGTTAGCTAGTGTTGTAACACAAGAAGGACTGATTTAAACCTTATTTGCAAATTTATATCAGACTATATGTAATGGTGTTGTCTTGGACATAATCATAGTTTACACTCTGAATATTACGTATGCTTTCTAATACTCTATGGCTGATGGTAAATGATCACTTAAAGATTTTGTTTAAGAACCTATTTGCAAGTATACATACTGATTTGTTTTTCCTAAACTAGACAGTCACATAATTAGTTCAAGTTCATACTATACACTGCAGTATGCACAGAGTGGTGAGTGTGTTTGAAATGATAAAACCAATGTATAGACTTATGCTTAAATAGTGGATGGTTATTGCTGCCTTCATAGCTGATATATCATTGAATTCACACTGCTTTACCGTTGCGATACTGCAGTACCTTGGGATGCTCTATGTTGTACCTGCAATGAGTGACATTTCAAACTTGCTATATGATACATGGATGATCTAAAACTAAAAATTGGAACGCTCTCCTGAAGTAGATGTACTAACCGCACTTACACTATTCAAGTTCACACTCATATTGTATTTTCTTCATTCCTTGAATTGACTCCAATAAGGAATTGGTCACTAACCATCTTCAGAGAAGACATTATTTGGTGTTTTAGTGTCCTTATAGACTCACATTAGGGCTCTCTCCTAGGATGTTTCGACTTCCAAAGAAGTTTGGAGAAGTGGCTAAGGTGACAGTGGTCACTTTCTCCTTCATATGTTTATCGGTGACTAGCCCCGCTAGTTAATCCGGTAACAGCTTGAAATCAGAGATCTGATCTAAGAGAAAACTTGAAAGGCAGGAAAATGTCTAGCTTTGAAGAATTGTGCATTTGTGGCCTACCAGATTCCTTAAATGATTAAGCAAGGTAAAGCTGTAATTTCTCTTTAAAAGAAATAGCTTTCTAGCTCCCTAAAGAAAAAATTGAAAAGAATTAGTTGAGGACGTTGAAGTAGCTTTCTCTCTCCCTAAATTAAACTCTAGTGGATGTTGCATGGCTCCTTAAATAATTCTTTAAGCTTGGGATCTGCTTATTCCCAGATCACCTATTTGACAAGGGACACCTTGCTCAGCAGGCTTTCTATGGCTTGAAATAAGAGATTTGATCTTAGATAAAACTTGAAATGCAGGAATATGTCTAGCTTCGAAGAATTGTGCATTTGTGGCCATCCAGATTCCCTAAATGATTAAGCAAGGTAAATCTTTAATTTGTCTTTAAAATAAATATAGCTTTCTAGCACCCTAAAGAAAAAAATGAACTGAATTAGTTGAGGATTCTAGTAAAATTGTCAAGGTCCTTGCAATCAAAATGGATAATATCAGCGCCATTTTTCCTTATCAAGCAGTGGAGTATATCATTCCATTCCCACTAGTTTATGCATGGGAATTTATAAATTTCTATCCAATGGCAAGTTAATGTAGTCTTATAATCAACTACAAACTGGCATCCTAGGCCTTCTTGTTGTCATGCACTTAAATATCAATAAAGAAGTAGCTATATTGAGATGAGAAATAGCAGTTTCAAGATTATAGTAATATAATTTACATAGCCATTGAAGGATGGGTTAAGGCCATTTTGCTGAAGCTAGGTAAATAAATACTTAAGCAAAACTATGAAAAACAAACTTCAGATATATCAAGATCTCAATCCAAGCATCATCAAATCTCTAATAACATGTAAAGAAATCTAAAATCAGTGCACAATTTTGATTTACACATATATAATATATAAAATGTAATAAAGATGGATTTATCTCAAATGAGGGTACAACCATATATTTGTATAGTTCTCCTGTGATACACTGAAGGCCTTCACAAGGCTGAAGTGCAAGTTAGGAATCCTGGTCTAGCCCCTAATAAGGCACATATGGTACCCATGTTATCCATGTGCTATTTATAAAAGCTATATATCTATCTTTTTTGTATTTCTTATAAGCCATGCTGTCCATACACCTTTAAACTGTCATATGCCTTTAAAGCCATGCCCCAGCACCCAGAAATCTGAGCGAACTTGACTGTACGGACTGTCAGTTCAAGTACAGCTGTACGGACTGCTACAGTTACCTTAAACAGCATGCCAAACTGAGAAATAAAGTGCAGACATGATAGAATTACCTCTGCTATTAATGGCCTCGATTTCCATGCATATAACTCAGCCTAGAAATCTGTGCCTTCAAGTCTGCAGTAAGGCCTGCCACCATCAGTAGTACAGCCTGTCATAAAATTCACCAGTACAGTTCTTTTTTGCTGTTACAGTCTTGTCGTGGGAGTTGTGCCATCCCAATTCTCTTGGGAAGTGTGCCCTTTATTAAACTATAAATCTGGAAATGCATGCTAGATCTCTGCCTTCTTCCTCTTGTTAAGAAATAGGAGATGCCTCCAATATGACTAATTAAGAAATGTTATTCACAGCACCTCCAATCTGGAATCTGGATGGAAACATGAGGGAGCAGATGTGTATACAGGATGAAGTAAGGAAGGACCTGGACAAGAACGTCAAAAAAAACCAAATAAGGCAATGCCAACAATCACCCTGAAGGAAGCCAAGCCTATGGACGAAAAATCTGCCATGCAGCCAGTCTATGGAGGATATGGAAGGCAATGATATAATTGTTTAGTTGTAGTCATCCTTAATGCCTATACTGTTATGTTTTTTTTGTATTGCTCAAAGGACAGTTTGTAAGCATATACAGTGCAATAGGAATAGTGAAAGATGAAAAGAAAGTAATAGTTATACTGAGAAAAACAGAGCCAAAGGCTCTCTGGGCTCTACCAAAAAAAAATTGGTTTCTGAAAAACTGCTTGACCTCTGTAATAGCCTGCTGATTCAGTCGTTTAATACAAATACTCTTACTTTTTGTTTAAAAAACAAAAAGAAACAGTGTGACAGTGAGTAGTACAGGACAGACCTTTAATTTTGATAGGTGATTTCATTCAATTAATTTTGAATGCTAACATAAAGAAAAACCACAACGATGAGCAGTTATGGGCAGTCCTTTCATTTTGATAGTTGATATCACTGGGGTACCTTTCTCAGAAGGGCACAACTTGTATTAATTTTCACATAGCAGTGGTTGTTTGACAATTGAATAAATATTTTTTATTGCCCCACACAACCTCTGGTATTGCCTTGCCTCCTAATAACAGGTACCTGACTTGCCAAGTATTGATATTGTATCTATTCCATTGATATGACCCCATTGTGTAATATCCATTAATTATTAAATTCAAATATATATTTTATGCACATCTT
>LPNX011176802.1:0-85962 GCA_001517045.1 Pseudotsuga menziesii
CGAAGCGACAGAAAAAGAAGGCCCCAGCAGTAGAGGAGGTGCCAGCACCAGATGCAGAAGTAAAAATTGAATACATTTATGAGGACACTCAATGTGTCACGGGGGTGGAGCCAGAATACAAGTGGGGAGATATTTACATGAAGATCTCTCGAAGAGAAGTCCCGGATATGGGGCTAGAGGAGGCACCCATATATGCAAATATAGAGAAGTCAGCTATCATGAAGGTCGCCACCAGACCTGAGTTGTTCCCGTGCTCCGAGTTAATGAGATGGGTGCTACCACATACAAACCACAATACAATGCTCATCTGTAACGTCGATGGCCAGGGCTATGCTGCATTTAGCCCTGGTTATGTAGCTTTAGCTTACCATCTACCAGAGCCTCAGCTTTTCCTTACAGATAGATGGCTGGACGACCTCCGGATGGACTTTGTAGAAACCTTGAAAAGAATGCTCTTACCGGGCAAGATCTTCCGACATAGAGAGACCGAAGACTATGACACAGCCACTCTCAGGCCCACTTACAGGTTCATAGCTTTAATGCTAAACAGAATTTTTGGGAGGGCAAATGGCAGATTGTTTAAGTTAGAATGGGTACCCATAATGTTTTTTATAGCAACAGAAGGAACCATTTTCAATTGGGCGAGCTTAGTCTCCAGCAACCTCTCCTCCTGTGTGGCTGCAGCTTCAGAGGGAAAGGAACGGAGAAGGTCTAAATTTTACATGAGCTCAATCCTAATCGATTGCATACTGTGCCACCAGTCTTTCCCCGGGCTTAAATGTGTTTGGGAGAAGAATAGGACGCCCGTATATGTAGCATATAAAATGTTGGGAGTTAATCAATACCATACTTTCTATCGAGAGATCTGTGAACAGTTCATCATGCCTCTGTTCACTCTCATATTCAAAAAGGAATCCAACTGTATGTCAGAGGAGGCCATGCAGGTCATAGAAGAGTTTGGTGACTATTTTTTGACAGAAAATGGGATGTATTTGAGGATGTTTGGCGGGTCAAAGACCCCTTATCTGTTGCCCAAGTATGCAACAGATTATATCATACACAAGGAAGCCGTCAGACAGGTGTATATAGATGGAGTTGGGCATTTCCTATTCCAGAAGAAGAAGTCTTCCTACCCTCCCCTGCCATTCAAGCTAGGTAGTTGCAGCTTTGCAAATGTGAAGCAGGCTCCTGAATTTATACAGGAACTAGAAAAGTTCCGTTTCGGGGAGATGACCTTTAGACGGAATGATACTCACGAGAGAATGACGGAACACTACAAGAAACACAAAGTATTTTATGAGTACACTCATCACATTGACAGGGATGAATCTGTTTTCAGGAGGGATGCTAACATGACAGTGCTCGGTAAGAGGCTCAAACCACAAGGTGGATCTGAGCAGGAGAAAGCTGAGCAGGCCAGGGCTGAAGAAACAGCTAAAAGAATCAGGGAAGAAGCCCAGAGACTAGAGCAAGAAGCTGCAGAATGGTCCCAGAGGGGAGAAGAAGAAAAGAAGAAAGCTGCCCAAGAGGCAGCTAAAAAGGTAAAGCAAGCAGCTGAGGAAGCTCAGAAGAAAACAGAGGAAGAGCTTCGGCAACAAGAGGCCGAGAAGATAGAGATGACACAGCAGCAGGCTTCTGGATCACGAGCAGAACTAAGTCAGGGTGAGGAAAACCCTGAGGCGCAGACCATGCAAGCATCCACTACCATCATTCCTTCCACCCCTATGCTCCAGTTAATACCCTTCACACCGAAGAAAGGGGAAGAGGTTCCTAATTTTAGCACAGTGTATTACGACAGGGCAACCAAAAGAATCATGAGAAGAACTGAGCTAAAGGTAGGGGCTGAAGGGATGGCTAGTACCATGATAACCAACAAAGCTGTGATGGTCGGAACGGATAAAGATCCCAAGTTTGTCATAAGGGCTGGCAGAGCAGCACTAGACGCTACGGAGGACAATGTGGATCAAATGATGAAAGAGATGGACTCGACCAAGAAAACCTCCGCTCAGCTGAAGGACACCTTGAGAAGGGAGAGGGAGGAGAGCAACAGGTTAAAGAGAAAATACGAGCATGCACTCAAAGAGGTGGAGGTCACAAAGCATGAAATTCATGCTATCCAGCAGGAAGCACAAGCGAAAGAAATTACCCAAGAAGCCTTGAGTAAGGCACATCAAGAAATTCAGGATTTAAAGAACGAAAGGGAACAAATGAAAACAAAGATAGAAGAGCTGACGGAGCAGCAGAAAGACATCTATGAATCCAATACCTTATATGTTAGAGATCTGCAGGAACAGCTGAAGACAACCAAGGAACAGCAGGTAGATCTGCAGCCAGTCAAAGATCACATCCTGGCTCAGAAGGCAAGGATGCTGCAACTGCAAACGGCCTTGGAAGAAGAAAGGTGTCAAATCCTGCAGATTGATGGCAGGCTGGATGAAATATTAAATACAGCATCTTATTTCGTGGACAGATCACAAGACATCCTAGAAGTGCTGACTTCAAGGATAACCAGAGTAGAAGATGATCAAGAAATCCCAGCTGAGCTACCAGTTAAAGACAAGCAGGCTTTGAAGCGGGACCACGATCTGATCGAGTTTGCTGTTATTTCTGCAGAGGATTTTCAAAAGGCAGTGAAGAAAACGAAGGGAGCATGTACAGAGTTCTTTAGAAGAGCCCTGGTCACCTATAATCGCTGTCAAGTGGAGGCTGAACATAGGCTACACGAATTCCCTGATCATGATACAATTACAGGGATGTTGCAGACAAGGCAGCATGAGGATGAAGCCAAGGTCCAATGTATCAGAGCCCTGGATGAGCCGATCCTAAAAAATTAAATTGGACATGCAGCTATTAGTATTCAGCTATTGGAGGAACAGGTGCATCTGAACAAGGCCAGAATAGAAGCTATTCAGAACCAGGCAGATAAGTTCGAGCTGAATATACAATTTCTAGAACCCCACTTGTTTGAAGGACTCGCCAAGGAGGCAGTAGCATGGAGGAAATTTTTGGAAGACCAAGTGGGCCCCTCCGAGTGAGAAGGATGGTCAAACTTTGTAATAATGTAATATTTTGTAAGAGGTTGAGAGAAATTGAAGCGTTGGGGAGCCCAAAGGTCACTTTGGGCAACCCAAGTTTTTTTTGCTTTTTGTATAAATTTAGGGAAGAGAGACAAAGAAGGGGCTTTTTTCCTCGGTCACACTGGAGGACCTATTGTAAAGAAGAACTATTTCCTTTTTGCAATAAAGAATTGTGGTTTTCCTGTTGAAGAAAGTGCTGTGGGATTTTCCAAATGGTGTGCAATGGATGGCAGGAAAACGAACTATTTTGTTTTTTTCAGCATATGTCCATGAATTGTGAGATCGTTCTAACTCTATGACTTATGTCCTGTTGAATGGTTTCCGGTTTATTTTGTGGAAAATTCACTTTTAGTAATGCTGGTGCTTCACATAACAGTTAGCTATCTGATTGTTGGAATAATTTCTCTTTCATGTGCTGTAAATACAAGTATCAGTTACCTGTGATTGTGTTTATCCTACATGAAGTTAATGCATTACTAAATAATAGTTGTTTTGGCTCCCCGGGGATAGGTAGTTAGTCATCTTAGTTCATAGTTGCTTATGTGGTTTAGATGTTGTGAACATAAGACGAGAGGTAAGAACCTGCGCAGCACTTTGTGTGGTTCCCAGCATCCTCATCACCCTGCACGTTTTAGATAGGCATGTGCATTGCATATTAAGTCAAAAATACAAATTCCGGTGGACCGGGCCGCAACCGGTAAAACCTTTGTTGTTACTTTGACCTACGGTAGTCGGACCGTAAACCGGACGGATTCCCTATACCAAACAGTCAGCGGGCTAGTTGGGAACGCTGATTGGGGAGAATCCCTTACTGTTGCCGCCTGCGAATTTCCAGGCCTCAACACCACCACACTTAAAAATGAGCTTCGGTTGCTTGGTTGATTTATACTCCTATGGGTCAAGTGTTGTCTTCAAGAGGGGTTTGTCTACGGCCTTCATCGAACAATGTTGCAGAGTATAGTGTCGTTATTGAGTTATTGCGTGATGCCATTTCACATGGTATTCACTCTCTTGAGGTACGTCTTGATTCGCAGTTAGTGGTTTCACGGCTTAATGGCTTGTATCATGTTAGGGATCCAACTTTGTTATGAAGGTTCTTGCATGTCAGGTCGCATGAATGGCAATTTGAGAACATAACATACATCCAGATTATGGGAAATGTTAATCAAGTTTCTGGTTCATATGCTAACTATGTACTAGATTGGCATTTGTTTCACATACCATGAAGCATTCACAAACACATTTACAAATGTAAATAAAATAAGAACCGATCGTCATAGGTATTTTTCATTAAAATATATGTCCAAAATGTGGTATCATAATACATAAGTGTCATATACCAAAATTGGGCTTTCGAGCCACCAATATATACTACACGGTCATACAAAAAATACACCACAAGCCTCTAATCTTGTGGGGGAGGAGGTTGTTGATCATGGTAGCACACTACGACTCTAGCTAGCAAGCGAAATAAACAAACCCATTCCCGTGGTACTCCAACCACCTGGTGCTGCATGGACTTAGGCAAGTCCTCGACTTACGCCATGGGAACTCTATGTGTCAATTGAATGAAGTTCGTGTGAATGCTTTGGAGCGTACACTTGGCATCCACACCCATGATCTCATCTCCTCTTCCCCTCCATCGATGACGAGGAAAATTGTCTGACTGTCGTGGTCCCACATATTCATGTACATGACAGAGTATCACTATATGTCATCACACCAAAAACAAGTCTTTTTTATTCCATGTATCAAAAAACACACACAAAAAAAATTATAATTCAAAAAACAAGTTTGAGTCGAGATTCGTTACCTATCTCTCCATATGCAGAGCCTGGTGGTATGGGCATGTCTGGGTCTCCATGGAATTCTATCCCTGCATAGAGATAGTCATCTATGGTGATGATCTGTCCACACCATGAGAGAAAGAATTATGCTGGGTAGGGGTTGGCCACCCGCCCCCTCCTAGTCTTCGCATGACATTTCCCAGTATAGCTGAGCCGGATCTCGAACTCCATGTGGGGCAATCTCAACTCTTGGGATTAGGCTCGGAACATGCTCAAAAAAGAAAGCACTCAATATGCTTCTGTAACCCACCCCATCTTGCAGTCTGTAAGTTGTTGTTTCATGTTGCTCGATAGTGAGGTACTCCAGTCATATATTGTAGGACGCATACACTCCACCGCATAGAACATCAAAGGCCTTGAATCCTGGTGGAGGGATGCCAATCCTGCTATCCTACCAATTTCCAACAGTATGGCCTTCAACCTGAGGTTTTGGATCAAGTTTGTTGAGATTTGACTCCCAACCTTTTTCGTATCTAGGACACAATACATGGCAATGTACTCATCTATGGTGAGCTTGCCTCCTAGCCCACAAGCTCATAGGTTTACCACTTCCCCTCTTTGGGACAATCCAGTAATGAAGTAAATGTCCTCAACCTCGAGGTTGAGGGGCATTCTGTCTAACTGAAATGTCTCTGAGTCAGGATCCCAGTAATCCACTAGCAATTGGAGTAGCCTTGGATTTTCCCTTAAGCTTCCAAGCTGTCAAAACTTGTATAATCCGCAAGCCCTTAATGTTTTTTGATCCATTAGATCAGTGTGCACAGCCCCTTCAACATCACCATGTTCACACTCTCTCCATTCTAGAACCATCCTGCACAAGAATTTCCAAATTCCATGAGTTTTTGCCTTTTAATTTCTTATTTACGGCCCTATAAGTGACTATTTTCAAAACATCCGCGTACATACGCGAGTATCGTGGTCTTTTTTGCGTATACCTAGCCCTATATGCAGAAAAAGACCTGATTTCCATGTGGGCCGAAACCTCCCTCTTTGGGATGGCATAAGATTAAAAAATGAGCACCAAAATTAAAAATAAAAACTTGTAAATGGAAGAGAAGGGCATGAGCTTCTGCCTGAACCAAACAGAATGTGATTCTATGGATTGATGCTCCCGGGATCAACTTCTGAAGTTTTTGGTCTCAAATGCACTATGGTGGGTAAATTTTCAAATGGTATGGAAAATTTTATTTTTTCACTAATTTATAGAAAACAAATTGAAATTTTTACCCATTTTCTATAGTTTTGACCCGTTTTTTACCATTTTCAAACCGTTTGGACTAATATGGTTTTGTAGGGGCCCGTTCTGAGCACATTTTGACCGAGTCTTTAATCCGTTCGTGCCTATTACATGTATAATGTATGAACTAGCATATAGGTTAGGGTTTCATATCCACCTGCATTTTGCATGACCTTATGACCGTTTCATTTTAATCTTAGGTATGAACCCATTCCATGATATTGTCAAACCTTCATGTTGTTGTTAGAAGTGGTATTGTGTGAATTGTAGAGATTTACTATACATGGGTTCCCTGGTTAGATCCTTTTTGCATTCGGTACCCATGTTGGGATGCCTCCTTTAGGTTGTGGGAGTCCCCTTTTAGTCACGACGTGTCCTTGAGAAAGAGCTTCATATTCCTCTTGAACTTTATGTTGGCTCTTCCCCGTAGGGAATCCCTTGTATATATCAAGCTGTAATTTCATTTCATGAGTTTTGATTTCCTTCCTGAGCTTTACATTGGCTCCCTAATTTCGATTTATTAGCCATCTAGCCCGAGCTTGTCTCATGTCTAGCCAAGAAAATCCTTCTACATATCCTTTGCAGCTTGATCACCCCTTTACCGGGAGGAGACCTTCCCCCAAGTGTTATCCTACACATGTTTCCTTGCATTGAGCATAGGTATTTTCCACTGCTTGGAGCTAGCTTGCATGTCCCTCACACTCGTCTCCTCCTAGCTATGTACTATAAAGCACTTTTATTCTTTTTCAAGCTTTTCAAAATATCTGAAAAAGTCCAAAAAAATCAAAAGACATAAAAATACGAATGGGAAAAGATGTTATCTTCGGAAACAGTCGAGTTGTGTCACCTTCGAACAGAGCACTGTATATCACATCCATTGGTTGGGTTATTAGTTTGAATTTAGGATCTGTCCTCATTACTCTAAGTTTATCTCCACCAACTGGTTGCACTTTCGATCCCCATGGAGCCTCTGTTGATGCCTCTTGTGTCACATAGATGTCCCAGTTTGCATATTGAGTCCATGGTGCCTACCTTCAGTCACCACTTTCCTTATGCTCTTGTTCGAAGGAATTTGAAGCCTAAGTCAGCCATTCCTCAACTATCTTGACTTTGCATGTAATCCATTCCCGTTACTAGTTCGTGCACATCTTGTTCGTTGAGTCTTTCCACATTATACAGCTTTGTTGAGTACCTCGTGTTGGTTTATGGGGGAAGCCTTAATGCCCTCCTTCCAGCGGATTCCATTCCATTGACATCAAATCATTTATTCTGGAATAGGATTCTAGAGTCATTTGAGAGCCTTAAGACTTACAGTCATCAGTGGTAGGTTCTCTCGCCATCGACAGTTTTGGGAATACATCAATGTCCCCTGATCGATGGATTCTTTCAAATGTTCGACCTCAACACATTTATTCACACTTGTTAGATTGCACTCTGTACCTTGATTCCCATTTTCATTATCGGTGGGTTATCTCGCATCTATTAACGGTATACATCAGTGACTGATAATCAGATGATGGACTACTATGTTTAACCTCGACACATCTATTCACATAGTAGGACATGTACTCGTAGCGGTTTGTGTAGAAGACCTTCCAGCTTGGTGGCATTCCATATATTCTACCTCCTTAATCGTGCCAGTATTCATGAGATTTCAGCTCTCGTGATCTTGATTCCAGTGTTTCCAATGTATATCGGACATCTTCATCCATTATGGAGATCTTGATCCATTGTATATTGTACGTTGCAATGACCACACATGACACTTTGTATATCATGCCTATTCATGGCCATTGTACTCTTATGTATTCGGCACGGCTACATGTATTTACAGTCACATGCAGAGATTGATTATTCTATTGTACTGATGAGTGGCTAGTTCTTCCACCTGGGTCTTCATTACTCCACTTCTAGGATGGATTTTATAATGCATTTCGGCCATCATGTTACCCCTCTAACCTCACACATTAGGGGGCATCTATTATAGCTTAATTTACCACACTAGGTAGATCACACATTTATGGTCTTCCATGTCCCTCTGCAGACTCTTTGGACCCCATGGACTTATACTATACTTTGATGTTCCAAGATCATCCCCAAAAATTGCATGTTTATACCTATACGCAACTTTTAAAGCAATACCTGCGTGTATACGCAGCTTTTGACCTCAAAGCCGCGTACATTGGGATGTATGCAAAATGACAAATAATTTTGGAGTTTTCCTCATTTGAGTTCGAATAACTTGACTCTTGGCCTTCCAAATGCCTTGAGAACGCTCGAATTCGACCCTCCATTACCTCTTTGGAGTGCTATATAAGGAACCCCTTGGATACATTGAAGGAGGAGAAATTGAGGAGTAAGGAAAGTATAGTCCATTATTGCCTCAGCTTTGCTTATACTTGAGTCTGCATCCCTTTGTCCCTTGGAGCACATAGTGTTCTTCCCAAGATTGCCTTTGCTTTGTGAGCTTTCTATCAAGAGATGGAGGATTCAAGTGGTGGAGGCCCAGGTGGAGGACTCAGTTTCTCCGATTGGCAGAAGTGCCGACAGAGTTTGTCACTATTGTATCTCTGATTTATTAATAGAAATATCTTTTCCTGTCCAATTCATGTGCATTTTCAATATGAATATTGAATCCATGGATGTATTTAAATGCTTATACATGACTGATTATATATGATAGAGTAGTGCTAACACATTTATGTATATCATGCTTGCTTTGTTTGTTGTTGTTGAGAGCAAATTATAATTGCAATTACATTGGAAAAGCTCAACGGGTATCTACTTCAACTGTCTGGAACAAGGTACGATTCTATATCCCTTAGTGTTAGATTTGCTTACTACTCTTGTGTATTGGGAAAGATTGATTTCTGGTGTCATATTGTCTGTTTTGGTACCCCCAAGCCATAGGAAGTTTATCTCCATAACATTAGTAAAGACATCATTATCTGCAAATGGATTAGATTGAGTAATTATATCTTCTCCAGTTGGTTGTGGGTCATGCACTTGATATTCTTCAAATTGAAGACTGTTCTCTATGCAGCACTTTTTGGTTGCAATATCCATGAGTTTGTATGCCCTTGCAGCATCTGCATATCCCAGCAATATGCATTCGCTACTCTAAGCTTAGAAGGTTTTCCTATTGTCAGTAGGAATTATGGCCCATGCTTTGGAGCCAAAAACCCTAAGATGTGAGACATTGGGCTTATGTCAAATCAATTCTTTGAAGGGAGTGACCCCAATCACTAACTTATGAGGCATTCTATTCTCGATGTATGAAGCACAATTCACTGCTTCAACCCACAATATGGAGGAATATTGCTTTCTTCAAGAAAGCAAGTAGCCATCTCTTTCAGAGCTGTGTTATTCCTCTTAGCTACACCATTTTGTTGTGGTATGTATGGGACTAAGGGTTGCATTTGAATACATGTTGAAGAACACAGCTGTTGGAATTCTCTTTTTATGTACTCTCCTTCATTATCTTATCTAACTACTTTTATCTTCTTCCCAAGAGTGTTATCAGCCA
This sequence comes from Pseudotsuga menziesii, assembly GCA_001517045.1. Taxonomy (NCBI): domain Eukaryota; kingdom Viridiplantae; phylum Streptophyta; class Pinopsida; order Pinales; family Pinaceae; genus Pseudotsuga; species Pseudotsuga menziesii. The sequence goes on from LPNX011176802.1 coordinate 9,688, forward strand.
AGGCTTTGAAATTTTAAAGGTTTCAAACATATCATACTTCTGATTAAGGAAGTAGATCCAACAATACCTTGATTATTCATCAATGAAGGTCAGAAAGTATCTAGATCCATTCATATATGATAGAGGCATTGGTCTGGAGATATCACTGTGAACCAGGTCAAGTATAGAGGCATCTCTTCTTGTCTTCCCAAACTCATACCTTCACTTTGGGTGCTTACCTAGCAGGCATTAACCATTACAAACACCTTCAAAGAAATTAATTAGAGCAAATACCTCAACCGCATTTTCATTATGCAGCTCCTAGAGATATTTGAAATTCAAATCTTCAAATATTTCCTGCCAAATCCTGCTCGTTTCATTAGCATGAGTCAATAAGGCGCTAGGATATGAAATAGGAAGAAAGTGAGAAAATTCAAATGCCTTGAAGGCATGATTAGCAACTCCTTTCACTATCATATTCCCAGTAGAGACTTCTAAGATATCCACTATGTCAGGATCAAATGTGACTCGCTTAGTTCCGCCAGTATGAGTCATCTGGTATACAAACAACATATTTGATGCCAAAGAAGGGACACATAGCACATTCTTGAACACTCCATGCTCAAATTTGATGGAACATTTCCCGACAATTGGGATCTGTGAGTCATCTCCCATTTGGATGTTTGGTCCTCCAGATATATCCAGAGAAGAGAGAGGTTCTTTGGAGGAAACCATGTGGTTGGAGGCTCCAAAATCAATGAGAAAAGCTTGTGACTAAGAAAATCCTCCCTTCAGAGCATGGCACCTCTCATGATCTTCAGTCTTATTTCCAACATCATAATTCTTTGCACCTTCATGAAGGGAAATATTGTTTTATTCAAGGAGCCTAGACATCTGGTCTCGGGTTTTCTTCACGTATAGATTCTCTAGATTATTTCCTCTCTTGCAATAAGAGCACTTGGACTTGTCAAACTTCTTGTGCTTGTCCTACTTGGAACCTGAGGCTCCTTCTGAAGGATCATGCTTAGCCTTAGGCTTGAAATTAGTTTTCTTATTCTCTTTTCCTTTCTGCTTCCCCTTTGCTTTCGCATTCTTAGTCTCCTTAGCTAAGAGAGCCTGATTCTTGGAGGCTTTGGGAGATACCATCTATATCAATTTGTCTTGTTCCTGAATAAGAGATTATGTGAAGGCATCAAGTGATGGCATTCGCTAATTACGAGTTGTTAGCGTCCCAGAGTGAATGGTGGATACGAAAGCTGAGAATTATAGACCAATTTTGCTTAGAATTGAGAGCACCAATTGCTCATCGTTTTTATCAATCCCACACTACTTGCACTACATGACATGGGATTTGAATTTTGAGAAGAATTTTTTTATGGTTTCGAAGTTGTCGGGATATAGTGCTATCAACTCATTCTCCATAATATGGCCCCTCAACTTATCCCGCTTTCCAACCAAGGATTTGATCTTATTCGATACTTCCTTTGTACTTTCCAGTCCATCAATATGGAAGAGTAAGTCCCGCGATGTGTGGATGCACATGAATCCAAATGCTTCATCCATCTTGTTCAGATACGTAGACTTCTCAAGAGGTTGTTGGGGTTCAACCTCTCTACCCATTGTGTCCCGGCACAGACCCTTGTTGTGCAATACTATCTACATATCAGCCCTCCAATTAATATAGTTGAATATTGTGAGGATCTTGCGAGTCAAAATGTTGTATTCTCCGTCTTGTAGCTTCAAGGAACAACTAATTCTTTGATTTACCTGCAAAACACTTCAATTTGAAATCAAACCAATTCAAACACTCTCCACTTTGACATGTGCACTTTAACACTCTCCACTTCGACATGTGCACTTTCTTTGGGTGCATCACAGCAGGCTAGACTTCTATGGACAAAATCCAAAGGGAGCAAGGAAATAATACTAGGAATTATGTGAAACCCAATTGCTTATAGTGCCTCAATGGAAGTTTCTGAGGTTTGAAGTTGGGATGAGAGGTACTTTTGGGGGATTTACTTAACCTTCAGTTTGGTCAGAACTTTGGACAATATAAGCCACTTTTCACCAATCCTAGAACTTCATACATTCTAGGACAAACACTTATCAACATGAATTAGTGGGTTGGTAATGCTCCCAGATCCTAGAACTCTATAGCTCAAACAAAGTTGCATTTATTGGTCACTTTGAGTTTGCCCGATTTATTTAAGTTAACCAACTATCCAATCTTACATGACCTAAGTTGGTCAACTATACCTACCAAGTTACCTTTAGATATTCCAAAATTTGAAGGAAAGCCAAAGGAAGATCTGAAAAACCACGTGATGAACTTTCATCTTTGGTGTTTGTCCAATTCTCTAATGGATGGTTGCATTAGATTACGACTTTTCCAATGAAATTTAACATGGATGGAAGCAAGATGGTATATTGAGCTACCACGTGCTTCTTTCCAAACATTTAATGTTGTTGCAATGATATTCCTTAATCACTTTAAACTCCTAGTTCGTTATGAAACTGGTACGGAATTGTTGACTTTGTTTTGTAAGGATAAGTCCACCCATATCTTTGATGACATTCATGAATGGAGGAAGAGACATAGTCTGATTAAAGCTCAGATTCCTAATGAGTTTTTAACTGATTGGTTTATTAAGTCATTGCAACCATGTATTGTGAAATATGTGTCTCTTTTCAGGGTTACAAACCAAAAAACAAGCTATCATTAAAGCCCAGCAACTATACTTAGTTTACTCTTAGTCCATAATGCTTTATGAAATTTTTCCTAATGCTCCTTGAGAAAAGGTTGATCCAACCAAGCCAATGCCTGAACCAAATGTGGATGGTGTGATTGGTTCAACAATCAGTGTTGGAGCTATCCAAGGTACTCACCTTGTTGATCAAAATTCATTGGCGACTTCCCCAAATAACACACAAAACCTAAGTCCCAACCCTCCTGTGGATGTTCTGATAGTTCAAACAATCGGTTCTAAGGGAAAATAACATCCCAGAGGGAAGAAGAATAAGAACAAAAAAACTAGAACCAAGGGGACCAACAATTCAAATACTAACAACAACAACAACAATGCTTGTTGGGAAAAGAAGGAAAAGCGTAAAATGAATTTATCCTCCTTATCATGCAAGGAAGATCATTTAACGTATAAGTTCCCCAAAATGGAAATTTCCCAAAATATGTTGGCACAAGAGGAAGGTTCAACCCAACTTGCTGTGTTGAGTAATCCATTTCTGCACCCACAACAACTAGTGATTCCTATAACCCAACCCAGCCCTAGATCCTCTCAAGGGGGCAATCAGGGTGCCTCCTCTCAAGGGATTTGTTTTGGCCAAAGTCAAGTTTTCATGTGTGAGCAAGACATTAATCTCCAGACTAGAAGTAAATTTTACGATACAACTAAATCTTAATCCAAATGAAAAGAAACCTATGACCCAGATACAACTTCTTCATTACACATATAAAATCCAACTAATGATGCTATGACTAGAATACTGAAATGTGCTCTCAACAAGGTCATGTGCAATCCCAATGCATATTCTACCTATAACAATATCATAGTGGAGAATCTAGCACAAGCTCCTTGTGCAAAGTTGTCCAACCCAATGAAGGAACTTGCTCTCAGCATTGGGAACGTTTGATCCTGCAGATATTCAGGTTATAGCTTTCGATTATGAGAATTGGAAGCCTTGGCTACCCCATCATGCAGCTTTCTAGATCTAGGTGTGTTAACAATAAAATTAACACCCTTGAGAGTGTTGGTCTGAAAAAATATTTCTACTTCGCCCGCAACATGAAGATCAGAGTTTTTGAACAATTTGACCACTGCCTCTGCAAAGGAAGAAATGTTTGAAGACAAGGTGGCTCTAAATAGGCCAAGTCCATGACCACTTAAGGTCCAAAGCCCAATTCCTATAAATCGCACAGTGAAAAATAACTAACATGGGCATTAATTGTCCTAGAAATATAGAAAAACAAGTTGAAATGCCTAAAAACTAAGGAAAGTGGATTTTTTGAAGGAAATAATAAAAAATTTCAAAAATCCTAATCCCACATTCATAATCAAGATATGGGATGTTCAAAGCCCAATCCTATAAATGGAAGGCATATGAGGTGAATTAAGGAGGACAAGAGTGAAAAGCAAAAGCATGTTGCAGGAATTGGAGGATAGATAGAGTCTTTTTCACATCATAATTTCTTTGGTGATCATTGGCATTGATGGAGAAGGATAGTTTAGAGCAAGGGAGAAAGGGATTCACCTATTATTGAGTTGTAATCACTTTCCTCCTATTTTAATATGATGCAATATGATTTTACCCCAAATGTTGTGTTGAATTTATGCATTGTTTTGTGTTCTTTGTCAATATTTGGTAGATAGATTTCAAGCTTTGTTAAATTTGTCAAAAGCTAGAGGTAAGGAACTATCTAGCAGGCTGTTAATGTAGGCCTAAAGGCTAAGGAGGCTAGAGCAAAAGGATCTTCCACGAACGACATGCTTCAAGAGGTAATCTCCTTCCTTCCCTCCCTATCTTTTCTTTGAAAAAGTTTAGAAATCTCAGGAATTTTTCATTTATTGCGTGTATTTATGTCAGTAGGATTCACCCTCCCTGTATTTAAGGATAGATAGGTTGTATACATGTCCCTTCAGTCAAATCTACCAACAAAATGGCAACCATACTGGGGAGATAAGGTGATATGATCTTGAAACAAGTTTTATTGAGAATTCCCCCTTTGTTAGGGTGATTTTTACCTTTCAAATCTTAGTATGCAAACTTTATATTGTTCTTATAAGGTTTTATTTCAGCTCTGGAGGTCAAAACCGACCTGATTCAACCTATGATTGTCCATTTTTCAAGAAATTTGTCCCGGATCTAGTGTATTTTTTTCCTTTGAGCATGGCAATGCCCTTTTCTAGTGTAGACGGAGAATTACCACCCCAGTAACTCCCTTTTTGGCTTAAATATGTGCAGTGCCGCTGCTCTGTGCTTCAATACAGTAGTGTGGTGCCCACAGTGAGGTAAAGTCACGGTTCTTGATTTGTTTTTAGGTTTAGATCTACAATTGTGGGTCGTTTTGGTTGATTTTTGATGTCATAGATGTCTTAGGAATATTCCAAGATAAGTTATATATAGTACTTACCTCTCTTTCATCAAATTTTAAGGGATTTATTTGAAGAATTTTGAAGTTTTGTGTGCATATGGGTGAAATGTAAAAAAGCCATGATTCTTGATTTTTGATGGTCATGTTTGCAATTTTTGGTCATTTTGATTGATATTTGTTGTTGTAGATGTCTTAGGAATCTTCTAACAGAGGTTTTAGGAAGCATTTGCTTCCCTTTTATGAATATTTAGAGTTTTTTTTAGAAGGATTTTAAGTTTGGTGTGCATTTTGGCTTGAATTTGAAATTTTTTGAGATCACTAATTTTTGGTTTTTGATTGAATTCTTTTGAAACTTTGCAGAACCTTAAATGACATCCTAAAACACTTGTTAAATCTTAATATGAACTTTTAGGAGCATTATTGAAGCATTTGGAGACATTTTCCCTCAATTTTGGAAGGCTTAGAAAACTCTTTTTAAGAAAAAAACTAGGAAAAATCACTGTTAATAGTAGGTTTTTTTATTATTATTCAAATTTTTCCTTGAAAAGAATGATCAGATCTAAAATTTTATGACATGTTTATTACTTTAAGTCATTTATTTTATCCTTTAATGTCTAAAATTTTATCTAAATTGGTCATTTTTATCACATAGTGACATAAGGAAATTGTTGAAAAAACTAAAGAACGTGACATTGTTTTAATTTATAAATTCTTGTGGCCATGAATTTTGAATCCACATGGACTTAATGACCTGCCACAAAACTTGTAATCACCATTAATACACTCTTCATACCATCATTTAATATCAAATTCACATAAATTCTCAAAATGCGAACCTACCACTCAAGATCAGTTCAAACACAATGAGAGGATTTTTTTCGTCATTGTCAAGTTTCTTAAGATAAGTTGTGTTCTAGCCACAAGTATCCTCTTCACTTGCGCTTTCGGGAGGTCCTGTGAATGAGAAAGTGGATTGCAAATGTAATAGATAGGTTTATTATTTCATAAAATTCTGAGCCAAGAGTATCCTCTTCACTTGCGCTTTCGGGCGGTCCTGTGAACAAGAAAGTGGATCTAAAGTGTAATAGGAATACTTTGAAATTTTGAAGCATATTGTCAAGCCATGAGTATCCTCTTCAATTGCGCTTTTAGGCGGTCCTGTGAACAAGAAAGTGGATTTCAATTGTAAATTTTGGTCATGAAAAACAAAAATTGAATCACATTCCTACATGTACACATAAGTTTGAGAGACTTATTAAAAACAATAAAAACATTGAATATTCAAACATTTTTCATTTCTAATTAGTGGTAATTGAATCCAACCTCTTGAACCCTTGCTAGATCATTGAATGTGATTTTATTTTGCAATATGCTCATCTAAATGATCTCAATGAACCTCTTACTCTCCCATAGTATAGAAGTTCATCGAATGAAAATATAGGTTTAAAATCATCCCTGCATTAGTTTGGTTCAGTAACATATGTCACAACACCATCAGTTTCACCACCACTCATCAAAACTAATAGAATTGTCTTTAAAATCAATTCTTAATCTAAAAACAACCAAGATTTTATCTTTTATATCACTAACAAGATTAGGCTATGGCTTTGGGTTAAGCTGGTGAGTTAACACTCCAAAGCCACAAAAATTTGAAACTAGCTTTGATTAAAGAGAGTTAAATCAATTAGTAGCAAAAAGTGCTTGCTAGGAAAGCGCTTCTAACACGAGCGTTAAGCACGAATTCAATGCGAATAAGTAAGGGTGTTACCCCCCCTCTTGCTTCTTTGGTGGGATATGAGCACATTACAGTGCCTCGGTTAAGTGACAAGTCCTTGGGGTGACATCACTTTTTTGAGATAGCTAGTCTATGTGAGTTATCCTGGACTGACGATCGTACTACCCTATCACCGATTGTGAAGTGGTAACCATAGTTTCCTTTCCTATGGAATGACATAGGAATTTGTGAGTGGGGGACACTCGCAATTCCTAAGACATACACAAGGTTGTTTCATCTCGTTGGGAGGGTGAATACCCAAGAGCTAACACTTGCACCCTTGGTGATTGAAGAGCAATGTAACTACTTATTGTACCTTTACTATTTAGCAATTCTTGAGGCTTAATGTCCCTTAATGGCTACTAGTTTTGGAAGGCCCTCTAAAAATCCAACCTTCTAGTAAACCTCAGTTTTTGGAAAGAAGCTTGTGTGTTGCTTCCTTAGGGACTTTTTTAGTGGTGTGGACACTTGTGTTTCTGTTTGGAGTCTAGATTGCCTCTAGAATCGACTGATTACATTTTTGAATATATATTTCAATTCTAAAAATTAAAAAGTTAAAGTCGCTTCTCTCCTAATCCGCCAATCACGGTGAAAATGAGGTGATTCACCAGAACTTGAAGGCATCGATAAAACACAGAGACTGATACAAAAAGAATATGAAACTGGACCATTTTCAAATTCAATTAACAATAATAGAGAATATCAACATCAACCTAATACTGAACCATTTACATAAATAGTTGATAATATTGCTCCATTTGACATTGAAACAATAGAAAACCATACAGCTGACCCTGCTAACCCATTGTTGCATCTTTCAGACCCGGTAATACTTGCGGTAAACGAATCATTAGATAACCTTAACCCTCTTTTCACATATCCAAATAACATGCAAAATCTGACACTTAACCCTTTGGTTTCTTCAGAAGCTCCAGGAACCACACCAGTTCAACCCCAAATGGTAGATGGAGCACGTAATACCTTCAATTCGACCCTAATAGCAATCCCAACAGTTAATGTGCATTTTAATACTATAATTTCAACCAGGACTTCAGTGCTAGTTGGTACAGTTCCAGGTTGGTTCCAATCTTGGAAGTACATCCACTTCATATACAGGTATCCCTACTGGAGGGTGTACCTTGCCAAACATGGGTTTCCCATATGGTGGGGCTTATCAAGGTCAAAATTTACAAGGATTTAATTTGAATCCTTTTGGTCAATCTAATACTGGTCTAGGTTCCACTTCTAGAGGAAACTCTACACCTTGGAATGGTAATATTCCTAGTGGAGGAAATGGACCTTAGAACATGAATACTAATTGGAGCCATCACCCGTAAATGAGTGGAACTGTCTCGGGAGGGTATCCTCCTACTAATCCTAACACAATGTATGGGGGTAACCCTACACCTCCAATGACCAATATGCCAGGGGGAATTCCACCTATGAATCATGTCTTAAACTTGAATAGTAACCAATATTTGGGGAACCTACCCCCACTGGGGGGAATCCACACTGGAATACTTCTCAATTACAAGGACAATATCCTTGGAATGGTAAAAAACTAGGAAACTGCCAACCTTTTTGGAGTCCACACCCACAAGGAGGTAATTCGCCTTTCAATGCCATCCCACAATGGAATGGGCAAACTCTTGGGAATAACCAATCTTTTTGGGTTCCTTCTATTCAAGGAGTCAATCCACCATGGAACATAAATCATACCCACGGTCAATGGAACTATCAAGTTCCACCCACATATCAAACACTTATGACGATACTTATCAGATCACCATTTCTAGCCACATTGAATCTACTGGATTTATCTCGGCTGACCAATGATCATGTTCTACATATGAATGGATGGCCAACCATACCAACCAAACTTCCTTCAGACATACCAACCCTAGTCAATGATAGTATCAGGTTGAGGTTGTTTCATCGGGCCCTCTAGGGAACCGCTGCAAAATAGTACATTGAACTACCACGTACACATCAGTTTGAGAGACTTATTAAAAACAATAAAAACATTGAATATTCAAACATTTTTCGTTTCTAATTAGTGGTAAATGAATCCAACCTCTTGAACCCTTGCTAGAAAATTGAAAGTGATTTTATTTTACAATATGCACATCTAAATGATCTCAATGAACCTCTTACTCTCCCATAGTATAGAATTTCATCAAATGAAAAGATAGGTTTAAAAGCATCCATGCATTAGTTTGGTTCAGTAACATATGTCACAACACCATCAATTTCACCACCACTCATCGAAACTAATCGAATTGCCTTTAAAATCAATGCTTAATCTAAAAACAACCAAGATTTTATCTTTGATATCACCAACAAGATTAAGCTATGGCTTTGGGTTAAGCTGGTGAGTTAACACTCCAAAGCCACACAAAAATGAAACTAGCATTGATTAAAGAGAGTTAAATCAATTAGTAGCAAATAATGCTTGTTGGGAAAGCGCTTCTAACACGAGTGTTAAGCAAGAAGTTAATTCGAATTAGTAAGGGTGTTACCCCCCCTATTACTTCTTTGGTGGGATATGAGCACATTACAGTGTCTCAGTTAAGTGACAAGTCCTCGGGGTGACATCACTTTTCTAAGATAGCTAGTTTATGTGAGTTATCCTGGACTGACGATTGTACTACCCTGTCACCTATTGTGAAGTGGTAACCATAGTTTCCTTTCCTATGGAATGACATAGGAAGTTGTGAGTGGGGGACACTTGCAATTCCTGAGACAGACACAAGGTTGTTTCAGCTCGTTGGGAGGGTGAATACTCAAGAGCTAACACTTGCACCCTTAGCGATTGAAGAGCAGTGTAACTACTTCTCGTACCTTCTTTATTTATCAATTCTCGAGGCTTAATGTCCCTCAATGGCTACTACTTTTGGAAGGCCCTCTAAAAATCCAACTTTCCAGTAAACCTCGGTTTTTGGAAAGAAGCTTGTGTGTTGCTTCCTTAGGGACTTTTTTAGTGGTGTGGACACTTGTGTTTCAGTTTGGAGTCTAGATTGCCTCTAGAATCGATTGATTACATTTTCGTATATATATTTCAATTCTAAAAATTTAAAAGTCAAAGTCACTTCTCTTCTAATCCGCCAATCACGGTGGCAACGAGGTGAGTCACCAGAACTTGAAGGCATCTATAAAACACGGAGACAGATACAAAAAAAATATGAAACTGAACCATTTTCAAATTCAATTAATAATAATAGAGAATATCAACATCAACCCAATATTGAACAATTTATAGAAATAGCTGATAATATTGCTCCATTTGACATTGAAACAATAGAAAACCATACAGCTGATCCTGCTAACCCATTGTTGCATCTTTCAGACCCAGTAATACTTGCGGTAACCGAATCATTAGATAACCTTAACCCTCTTTTCACATATCCAAATAACATGCAAAATCTGACACTTAAACCTTTGGTTTCTCTAGAAGCTCCAAGAACCACATCGATTCAGCCCCAAATGGTGGATAGAGGAGGTAATACCTTCAATTCGACCCCAATAGCAATTCCAACAATTAATGTGCATGTTAATGCTATAATTTCAACCATGACTTTAGTGCTGGATTGGATGCGGGTCTCGCATCCAATCCAACAAACTCCTTAAAGCATTTGATGTATACTCATTCCCACCTCATAGACTCATTATGACTTGCCCAATTGAATTGGGAGGAAAAATAGTTCAAGTTGATGTTGAGGCAGTGGATGCACCCATATATTACAATATATTATTGGGACATATTTGGATACATGCAATGACATTAGTGGTGTCTTCGGTATTCTGAGTAGTTTGGTTCCCCCATCAAGAGAAGATCATTACAATCAATCAATTAGATTACTGCACACCTGAAACCGATATCCACTCAAATATACCTTTCATGGAGAATTCAAAAGTAGTGATTCAAGATGTAGGAGTTGGGATGTTCAAAGACTCTTCCCTCATAGTGTTAACACTCCATTTTCAACAGTCTACTTATGGGCCTGACAGAAGTTCGAGGAGGGTTCCATTCCTTTAAAACATTATGTGAACACCATTCAGGTTAGTAGAGGCTCATGGTCCACGTTTTAGAACCGTCAGACGATGAAGAGAGATCAATCTACGGTGATAACAAACTCTCCCAGAGGTAAAAGCTCACGACTGTAGGGATGGTAGAGACAGGCGTCATAACCCGACGATCCGGGATCACAAGGAATAAGAGCAATGATAGATCGTAGTTTTGGCCCAAGACACGTGAGAACAGTCAAAGCTTGGCTTTAACTGAGTCAGTTAAAGAGGGAAAACATATGGAAGGTCGAGATCAAGATGAAGCCCGATCAACGGCCTGAAACAGTTTCACTGAGCAAACATGCTCAATGGTAGGAGCTTTTCCAAATCGCGAAATGGTTAAAGGTCGAAAGCATTCAACGGTAGAGATGAGATTTGAAGCAGATCTACGGTCTTGATCGATTTCGCAAACCAGACTTGTGGGGGTAAAGCTGCGATTTCAAATCGCGAAAGGTGGTACCAGCCCCAAATATCAACAGTCACAACAAAGAAGGGAAGAGATCTATGGTTGTGGTTTATTTCGCAATACAAACTAACATGGTTGAAGACTAGGATTTCGCATTGCAAAAATAGTAGGACCCACTCGAATCGACGGTTGCATGAAGGGTTCGATCCCGATGGACGGATCAGAACACGTCACGATCCAAAGATGCCCGTTGTATCAAAGAAGGTGATATGGACGACTGAGGTAAAGAAACGTGGATGGTGGATGTAAAAGGTCCCGAAGGGCTAAGGAGACCTCCACGCTGCAGGTATCATATCCAGTGTGGAGATGACAGGGGAAGGGACATTCATACGTGTAATCTGCCTCGCGGTAGATTGGCTGATTCCTGGATGCCATTTGTAGTGTGTGTACAGGTGAAATCATCCCTATGGTAGAGTCGCATTACGCAAAGACATGCGGCTTTTGTGTGAGTTGACCTGCGTAAGTAAGGAAGGTAGCCGACAAACCCGCCACTCACACGGGGCGAGGACAACACAAAGGAGAAAACCATTTTCTTTCCTACATCACAGAATGAGAAAGCATGAGAGCGTCTACTTCATGAGCCTTGCGGCATGGATCATCTACACGAGGAGGCGTCATACTCATAATCCATAATAACGACCAAGCACGTCAAGTTGTCACTCGGGCCGAATGCACCCTCTAGCTCCATAATGTTTATTTATATTTGTAAAATGTGGCAATAGTTCCACTCTCTATACTGTTAATGCATGATTGTGACTGGAAATAGTTTGTTAGGTTTGTTTCGGAGAATAATCTCAGCACTAAAGTATTATAAATACAATCCTGATAGGGGAAAAAAGAGTTAGCTGGAGGGTCAGGAAACCTTCAAGGGATGAGGTTCTCTATTGTAAAATAAGATCTGGTTCCTATGTTATGAATAAAAATTGCAGAGGAAGAGTTGTTTCTTAAGACGGAGATTCATGTGTCATTGCTTCTTTCAATACGTATTTTATTTACGTGAAATGTGCATCTTGTCTTCATTCCAGTTTATTGATTTCTTTCATGTCTGTAACTAAGTGTATAACAGTTAGGAATTCATACATGCTATGCTCCGCCTATTGTTTCAGACATTTATCAAGTTTTCTTCTAAAGTTGTGTGGAATTCATCTTGATGGTGCTCCGCGCGATGAGTTGTTCTCTCTTGTCCCCTAACTACCCGCTAAATACCTCCTAATTGCGAGATCGACGACTATCTTGCCTCTGTCTGCAACCCCACACCATTCTTTTCCTCATGCAAATGTTCCCTACTCAGGTTTTCGAATCCATTGCTAATGGTCCCTTACCCTTATAATCCCACCTGCATCTCACGTCACTCTACTTTGTCCCATTTCAGGAGTCCAGCCTCCTGACCATCCTTGAGCAAATATCTTATGCGAAGTAAAATCTGAAGACAAGCGAGAGATCTCTCTCTGACTGCGCAAGGCCAGAGGCGCAGTCTAACGTGGGTCTGTTGTTACCCGGGAGCGGGCCTTCCTTCAACCTTGGGGCTCAATCCCAATGCTAACACATGGGAACCTTCACAATCCATCCACCAATATCTACCCCTAAAACTGCTCCAATTTTCACCATCACATCAGAAGTTCACTTTCCATTAACTATTTTTACCGAATCTAATACAACGATGGGCTCCACTTCATCAGATAGAACTACGGTAGCAGACATCCAGGTTCAAACTAGTAAAGGAAAGGAACTACATTCAGAAACACTTGATGAAACTAGGAGTAGTACACCATTGTTTGCTATAGAAATATCAAATCAAACAATTCAAAATACTTCAGCAGAATCAGATCAAAATCCTTCTCCATTGGAATAATATGATATGTATACATCACCTGTATGGGCTATCAATACTCCCAACAGTCATGACATCTTAGATCAAACCTTTTCATCCAATGAAGCTATCATGGAAGTCATGAATATCTCATAATGACCATGGGTAGACATGCATCATAGATCGTTGTTTCTTTCTAAACTGGATTCCTTAGAAGTAAAACATAAGAATTTTTACCTTGATGATGATATGGAAAGGTACCAATGCCCTATCCAAACACACAATGTGCTTTCGGAAGGAAATTTGAAAAACATTTCAAAAACCATTCCTATCAACATATCCATCAAACTTGGCATCGTCGAGAATATCAATATAGGTGCCAATTGTTCTCCAGGAGAAATCACACAATATACTACTTTATTTAAAGAGTTATGTGATGTTTTCGCTTAGTCATAGGAGGAAATTCCAGGCATCGATCCTAGCATCGTCGAACATGAGATAAAAACCTATCCAACTATCAAACATGTATGACAAAAATTAAGTCCAATGAATCCTAAGAAATATGTTGCCATCAAAGCATAAGTAGAAAAGTTGTTGAAAGTTGGCTTCATTTACCCTGTACCGTTGACTAAATGGGTATCCAATCCTATTCCAATCAATAAAAAGTAGGGGACAATCTGAGTTTGTACTGACTTTAGGGATTTGAATTTGGCTTGCCCCAAAGATAATTATCCCACACCCTTCATTGATCATATTATAAACAAGTGTGTCGATAACGAAATCTTTTCATTTATGGATGGATTCTCTGGTTACAACCAAATTTAGATTAAGAAAGAATACCAACACAAAACGGCTTTCATTTGCCCATGGGGCACTTTTGCGTATTGGAAAATGCCTTTTGGCCTTAAAAATGTTGGGGCTACTTTTCAAGAGCCATGTCATATGCTTTTCATGATATTAAGAAAATCGTCGAGGTTTATCTCGATGACTTGACGACCAAATCTAGCAGGAGAGCTTAACATTGTGCACATTTACGTGATGTTTTCCTTCGATGTCGACAATATAACATTAGATTGAATCCACATAAATGCATATTTTTGTGGATTCTGGGATATTACTTGGTTTCATTGTATCCAAGGATGGGATACGGGTAGATCCCCTTAAGGTTGAGGCAATATTACAGTTGCCTTCTGCGAAAACAATTAGACAACTTCCAAGCCTGCAAGGAAATGCAACATTCTTGAGAAGATTTATTGCTAATTATGCTGAAATTTCTACAGGTTTCCTGTGTCTCTTAAAATAAAATGCATTGTTCATATGGGATGAAGAATCCCAACGCTCGTTTAATGCAGTGAAACAAGCCCTCATGTCAACCCCAGTGCTTAGTCCTCTGTACTATACTAGAGATTTTATGCTATATTTGGCGGCAACTGAATCCACTTTAGGGATGGTTTTGGTCCAAGAGGATGATTCATATCGAGAACATGTCATATATTATCTTAGTAAGGGCCTGGTTGGCCCTAAATTCAAATATTCCTAGGTAGAGAAGCTAGCCCTGGCAGCAGTTCATGTTGTCAAAAGACTTAGACACTATATACTTCCAAGAAAAACGATCATAGTGGCTAAAATGAACCCCATGAAACACATTTTTTCCCGTCGAATCATCGGGGGGAAAGTATTCAAAATTGATAGTAATTTTGTAAGAATTTGATATCGAATTTGTAAACGCTAAATCCAAGAAGTATTTAACACTTGCAGAACTAGTGTCTGAGTTACTCGGCAATAAAGAATGAAAAATAGAAGAAGAGTCTTGGGCAGACGAACATTTATTTCTCATTCCCACTACTGGTCCTTGGTATGGAACATTAATTACATATCTCCAAACCCAAAGGATAGATGCTCAATTCTCTAGCATTGAACGACGTCGCATCTGATACCAGGCACAGAGATACCTCATCATTGGGGATAGTTTATATCATAGAGGAATAGACTTAGTTCTTAGACGTTGTTTAGTACATGAAGAAGCTAAGCAAGTATTGAATGATTGCCATGCAAGAGCATGTGGCGGTCATCTTTCTGGGTGGGAAACCGCCCAAAAAATATTGCGTGCAGGATCATTTTGGCCCACAATCTTCAAAGATTGCATCAATGTCGTTAAAATGTGTCATCTTTGCTAGATTTATACAAGAAAAATGCACGCACATCCTGCTCCGTTACATCCTGTAGTAACCATGGGTCCATTTTCAAAATGGGCCATTGATTATACGATGATCAAACCACATTCATCTAATGGACACCACTACATCATAGTAGCAGTGGGCTACTTTATAACATGGGTTGAGGCAATGCCTACATTCGACAACACGACAAAAACTACAACATATTTCTTATTCAATCATGTGATAACTAGGTTCGATGTACCCAAAGATATTGTCACAGACAACGAGAGCCACTTTAGGTATTCCTTTATGGATGAACTTACAACCAAGTTAGGATTGTAACATGATTTATCCTCACCATATTTTCCCCAATGCAACAGCCAAGTCGAAGCCACCAACAAGGTTTTAAAGACCATGTTGGAGTGAATGATTAATAAGAACAAAACTAACTAGCATATGACGTATTTCTCTGCTCTCTAGGCTTACCGTACTTCAGCTAAAACAACGACTGGTTTCACTCCTTTCCAATTGGTATATGCAGAAGAAGTAGTGTTGCTGGTTGAATGTGAGATCTCATCATTAAAACTGGATATCGAACTCTTACCTAACACTTCTACAGAAGAAGAACGACTCCTCCACCTTCATCCTCTCGGTGAAACTATAAGAGAGGCCTCCTTAAACGCAGAAGTACACAAGAAACGACTCAAATCCCAATATGACAAAGCATCCCGTCCTCGAGTCTTTTAAGAAGGCAATCTGGTTTTGGTTTATGACCAAGACAGTGATTAAATAGGTAAAGGGAAATTTGTACCTAAATGGTTTGGCCCGCTTGTCGTCAAAACAGTATTGAAAAGAGGTGCATATGAGTTAGTCAATTATGATGGGGAACCCTTGTCGTAGATCAGAAATGGTCTCTATCTGAAGAAATGCTTTGCGTAGGCACTGAGGCCTCGTGAAATTTTGTTATATTATGTTGTATGATATACACAAAACTTATGTACAATAGTTATTTCATGCACACACTTATCTTGCTTGGTATCTGAATTTGACAGATGTCATTGGAAACTTTCACTTATTTGGGATATGCGGATGGCACCAGCCATGGCTCTCGGAACATTGCTTCTGCCGCATGGGTAATATTCACACCTGATAGTCAAGTCCTTAGTTTGGGAGGCTCTTTTCTTAGACCTGCGACTAATAATGTTGCAGAATATAGTGCAACCATTAAGCTTCTAGTTGAGGCCAACACCCTTGGCATCCAACGAATAACTATTAAACTAGACTCACAACTTGTTTTATCTCAGTTAAATGGCCAGTATAAGGTTCGTGATCCTATTTAGTTTAGAAAGTTTCTACAACTTCGCCTTCTAGAATTTCAATTTGAATTCATTGAATATATTCATATTCCTAGAAATTTAAATAGTCTAGTTGATTCCTTAGCTAACTACGTCCCTGATTGGCATCTTTGTCATACATCATTTCGATAAAGCAAGCATGTATTTTGAATGCATGGCACCATAATTGAACAAATATAAGTAAATTTCGAAGTAACATTCCTTTGTATAAAGTAAAATTGCTTACATCATAAACCAAAAAGCATGTTTAAGTTCAAAAAACAATCTTTGCAATAACTTTGCACACACCAAAAAGAGTAGCATAAACACTTTATCCCTTTGTATTTTTTTCTTCAAAAGAAAAGGTTCAAAAATTTCATAAAAATTTGAATATATGGAAAATTTAAAAAAAAAACACATTTGAACTGTTTCAACTTCCTGATCCAATATGAAGACTGATCTACAACCCGTAGATTACCATGTAAATGGTTCATTGCTTCTGAGATACATCCGCGAAAGAGGTGATTCCTACAATAATGGTAAAAATGAGTACTCTACTCATCTTTGTTATTCCATATATTAAATGCATGTATTGAAGCCTATTGGTTGCTTAAACAGTTGGGTTATGGTTACTTTTACAGGATTTTGGCGAAATACACATGTTCGAAATATTTGATATAGGATTTAAATGACATACCACGATCCATGGTGTTGATATTTTTCATAAGAATCAGTATGAAGTAGAACCATCACTCCTTTTGTCCTACTTGGCCAAGATCCCATATTGGATGAAAACCACAATTAATTGGTTCTATTTCATTGTTCGTTGACACATAAGCCTACCTCGAATAGCCTACCTATGGAGGGAACATTCGAAAGAGTGTGCACAACTAGCTTTGCCCATGTTTGCAGTACATATCCTTGCCTTGTCCTGACCCATGCTCTTGAAACATAGGTGCACGCCCTTGCAACACTCATTCCCTCTTATGTAATATAGCATTATTTATTCTTTTTCAATTTCATACATGAAAAAGTGCTAAAAATTAAAAAAATACAAAAATCCAAAAAGAGAGGAAACTTGGATCGTATCATATTGAATCTTGAGATAAAGGAAACATTCAGTAATATTCACCCTCGAACACAACACATAATTTTGTATCCCCTGACAGTACACTATTTACATTTGTCTTAGGAATCTGTACCAATAATCTAAACAGATCTCCACCGATAGGTTATCCTTCCTATCATATATGGAACTTTCGTTAATTCATCTGGAGTTGACAAATTTCACAATGGTTGGTTACTCGACTCTATGTTTCCAGGTGTCCATTCTGCATCGTGTTATGTGTTCAAGGGAAGACAAACCAGTATCGACCATTCCTCAAGTATTCCTCACCAATAATGTTGGCCTTCCTTGTGTCAGTATACGGTGTTGGACCTTGCAACTCTACCAAATTATATTAGCTTATTGATCTTAGTTTTGTGTCGATTGATGTAGGATACATTAATGCCCTCCTTCCGACGGATTTGTTCCTATCGGTGCCAAATCATCATCTAGGAAATGGATCTAGGAACCCCAGTGAGTACCTTGGATCACTCAAGTACCTTGGAGTCCATCATCATTATCAGTGGGCCTCCACGCATCTGTTAGCGGTATACATCAATGACCGATAATCAAATGGTGTTTTATTGTGCTTGATATCGACCCATTTATTTGCATGATATAGACTTGTACTATCATTGGTTTATTTGAAGACCTTGGGAAAAATAGTCGTATCACTCATCGATGCATTGCCCGAGTTGCACAAGATTAGACTTCCATGTCAAAGCACCACAAAGACCTGGATATTTTGCACTCATTCAAAAGTGTTGGTGTACATTTTTTATTTTTTGATATGTTGCACGAGATTAGACTGCCATATCAAGTCACCACAAAGATCTGGATATTTTGCACTCATTCAAAAGTGTTGGTATACATTTTTTGTTTTTTGATATGGATCCACTGTGTATTGTTTGTGGTCATGCTTGTTTACTGCTGAGCATGGGTATACCCGCTTCGAGAAGATATCATATATTTTGGAAATTTCCTTGTTTGACTTGCAAGTGTTTCTCCGACTCCCGTGCTCATAAACCATCCTTTTCCATCATGGCTTGATCACTAAAGAGTATTACTACAAAGAGTACCAGAATGAAAAAAAAATCAATGTATTTCAGCCCTCAGCATAGCTTCGGACCTCACACATTAGGGGGCATCTGTTAACAATAAAATTAACATCCTTGAGAGTGTTGATCTGAAAACATATTTCTACTTCGCACGCAACATGAAGATCAGAGTTTTTGAACAATTTGACCATTGCTTGCACAAAGGAAGAAATGTTTGAAGACAAGGTGGCTCTAAAGAGGACAAGTCCGTGACCACTTAAGGGCCAAAGCCTAGTTCCTATAACTCACATAGTGAAAAATTCCTAACATGAGCATTAATTGTCCTATAAATACTAAAAAACAAGTTGAAATGCCTAAAAACTAATTAAAGTGGGATTTTTGAAGGAAATAATCAAAAACTTCAAAAATCCTAATCCCACATTCATAATCAAGAGATGGGATGCTCAAAGCCCAATCCTATAAATGGAAGTCATATGAGGTGAATTAAAGAGGACAAGAGTGAAAAGCAAAAGCATGCTGCAGGAATTGGAGGATAGATAGAGTCTTCTTCACATCATAGTTTCTTTACTGATCATTGGCCTTTTAATATGATGCAACCTGATTTTTCCCCAAATGTTGTGTTGAATTTATGCACTGTTATGTGTTCTTTGTCAATATTTGGTAGATAGATTTCAAGCTTTGTTAAAGTTGTCAAAAGCTAGAGGTAAGGAACTAGCTAGCAAGCTTCTAATGGAGGCCTAAAGGCTAAGGAGGCTGGAGAAAAAGGATCTTCCACGAACGACACGCTTCAATAGGTAATCTCCTTCTTTCCCTCCCTATCTCTTCTTTGAAAAAGTTTAGAAATCTTAGGAAGTTTTCATTTATTGCATGTATTTATCTCAGCAGGACTCACCCTCCCTGTAGTTAAGGATAGATAGGCTGTAGAAATGTCCCTTCAGTCAAGATACCAACAAGGTGACATTTGTAAGTCCAATATACACCATACGGTTGTTGATGAGGGTGCCCCCACTTGCATGATGCCTTTGTCACGCTGGAATGCTATAGGGTCACCTAAGGTACCTGCTCCTGTCACAACGTTGAAGGATTTTGATGCCCATTTGTTCAAGCCTCACGGAATAATCCCAACTCTTCCAATAAAGTTGGGGGAAAGACATTCATGGTAGAAGTGGAAGTGGTTGACACTCCAATTGATTATAATATGTTATTAGAGAGAAGTTGGACCCCAAACGATCATCGTAGAAGTATCATCAATCTTTAGTATCATCAAGTTTTTGCATAATGGAAATATTGTTACCATTAATGATTTAATATTTTGTACCAATGGATCCAACCATCTAAACGGCTCCAATATCCCCCTAGTAAGCTATTCCATGAAGGATTGTGAGAATGTTAGTGTGGGAATGTATCCTACTTTGATGGGAACCTTTAATGTACCCCCACCCAACCTACATTTAAATGCATCTCCAATACATGCAATATCTACTAGTTCTATGACTTTTGTACCTAAGGTGTATGAGTTTAAGACTTCTTATTTGAATGACCCTTAGAAGTTGCCAGCCTTTGAAGCTGGGTGTAGCTGGATGAACCAGGCCTTGTCTGTGGCCAAAGTAGCTTATCAAGCTAATATTTTGAATGAAGCAAATCATGATGGTCTACATTTCCTTTTGGAAGTAGGTGACCAATACTCTATGCATGTTTGGGATACTAATTCTTTGCCTTGTCATAACCCCTTAGATACCATTTTTCTATCTAATGAAGCAATTCTCGAGGCAATGTCACTAGGGGATAGGCCTTAGAAAGATATGCATTAGCGTGCATCATTCCTTCCAACCAAAAGTGACATAGGGATTGACATAGATTGAACCATTAATCCATTTCCTAAGGATTGGTATGGGATCCTTCTTGCATCTTCACAAGTTTAGGCTGAGGAGAATATGGCAAACATTTTTAAAACCATCCCCATTAATATATTTAGGACCATAGACGTTGTTTAAAATGTATTTATTGGTACTGATTTCTCACCTGATGAGATTGAGAAGTATACAACACTATTTAAAGAATATAGATATGTTTTTTCTTGGCATTGCAAGTAAATGTTGGGAATTGATCCAACAATTATTGAACATGCAGAGATTAAGACATATCCTAATGCGAAACATGTTCGGTAGAAGCTAAGACCGGTTAACCTATGAAAGGTTGTTGTTGTCAAAGTAGAAGTTGAGAACTTACTTTGATCAAATTTCATCTACCCTATCCCCTTGACTAAATGGGTGTCCAGTCTAGTACCCATTGACAAGAAACAAGGAAACATTTGAGTTTGTATTGATTTTTGAGACCTCAACTTAGCCTATCCTAAGGATAAATTTCCTACTCCATTCCTCGATCAGATTCTTAATGAATGTGTTGGTAATGATATTTTCTCATTCATGGGCAGTTTATTTGGATATAATCAAATTCATATATGCCCCAAAGATCAACACAAAACCTCTTTTATATGTCCTTGGGGGACTTTCGCATATAGGAAGATGACATTTGCTTTAAAGAACAGTGGAGCTACCTTTCAATGCACCTTGTCTTACGCTTTTCACTATATCAAGAAGATTGTAGAATCCTACTTATATGACTTGATTGCTAAGTTGGGGAAGAGAGTGGATCACCCCAAGAACTTGCAGGTTGTCTTTGAAAGGTGTTGATATTATAGGATTAACTTGAATCCCAATAAATGCATCTTATGTGTCGATTTGGGTTAGTTCTTAAGTTTCATCATGTCTAAAAATGGTATAATGGTAGACCCATTTAAGGTAGAGGGAATAATGTAGTTTCCTCCCCTACAAAACTTGAATCAACTACAGAGCCTTCAAGGCAAAGCAACTTTCTTGCGTGGATTCATTTATAATTACACTGATCTCACTAAGGGTTTCATGCACTTTCTTATAAAGGGTTCCCATTTACATGGGATGGTAACAATTAGAAAACTTTTGATGCATTTACAAAGGATTTAATGCCTACGCCATTGTTGAGTCCTCAATTTCAATAGAGATTTCCTTTTATATATAGCAACATATGAACCAATCGTAGGTATGGGTTTGGTTCAAGAAGATGATTCCTACTAGAAAAAATGTTAATTATGACTTGAGAAAGAATCTAGTTATCCCTAAGTTAAGGTACTCACATGTTGAAAAGATTACACTTGTTATCGCTTATGCAGTTCAACAATTTCAACATTACATTCTTCTTAGGAGAACCATTGTTATAGTTGATGTGAATCCATTCCAACATATCTTGTCTCGACAAATCATCATAAGCAAGTATAATAGGTGGATTGTCATCCTTGAGTAATTTGATATGGGTTTGCGTCTCCAAAATCAAATAAATCCTTGGCCTTTGTTGAGTTGATGCTGGAGTTACCCCAAGAATATGAAGTATCACTTGAAAATTCATCATTACTTGATGAACATATATTCCTCATCGACTTGGAGGACCCTTGGTATGGATATATCTTTGTTTACTTACAAACCCACAGGGCCCCATCTTAGTATACCCTAACAAAGATGTAAACTACGTCACCAATCAAGACATTACGACAATAATGGTGATACTTTATATCGTTGATGTGTTGACAATATTCGACAATGTTTTCTAGTTCATGATGGAGCTGGGAAGGTTTTGAATGATTGCTATGGTGTAGCCTATGGTAGTCATTTTTATGGGCTTACTACACCCCAAAATATTTTTCGTGCTGGATACTTTTGGCCTTCAATCTTCAAGGATTGTATTGAAGCTGTTAAGAAGTGTCATTTGTGTCAAACATTTAGAAAAAACGTGTGTGCCCATCCTACTCCTCTTTACCCAATTATTACTATTGGCCCCTTCACTAATTGGGGGATTAATTTTACAACTTGTAATCTAACATTGGCTAGCAGTCATAAATACATTATCGTAGTCGTAGACTACTTCACCAAGAAGTTCAAGGCCATTCCTACCTTTCGTTGCGATGGAGAAATTGCTACACTCTTTGTGTTCAATCGGATCACTGCATGTTTTGGTATCCTGAGATATATTGTCACTGAAAATGGAACTCACTTTCAAAACAAGATGAAGGAAGAGTAGACAGAGAAACTTGACTTTTTCCATGATTTCTCTTCATTGTATTATCCTAAGAAAAACAAACAAGTAGAAGCAGTCATTAAGTCTTTGAAAACCATGTTGCATAGGATGATCAATAAGCATAGGTGTAATTGACACATGATGTTTTATCCAGCTCTATGGGCTAACCAAACCTCCATCAAGACTGCAACGGAATTTATTACCTTCCATCTTGTTTGTGGAGTATAAGCAATGTTACCCATCGAGCATGAAATTCCATCTTTGAAGCTAGTTGTAGAACTCCTTCCAGACACTAACACATTAGAATAATGCATTTTATATTTGAAGCAGTTATACGAACATAGGATGGATGTTGTTACTACTATTAAAGAGAATAAAAAATGCATCAAAGCTTGATATGACAAGCCACTACACCCGTGGTCTTCTCTAAGAGGCGGTCTAGTCTTAGTCTACCACTAGAAGCATGATGAGTTAGGGTTTGACAAATTCACTCCCATGTGGACTGGTCCTTATATCATTCAAAAAGTCCTCAATAAGGGGGATTACAAACTATAATATTTTGATGGAAACATCCTAGGGTCCATAAATGGACTGTACTTGAAGAAATGCTTTACCTAGACATCATGTTTGGGTGGGTATTTATTGTAATTATTGTACTATAACTAGTTTAGCTTGATGTCTACTTTTTATGTTTGACTAGTATTGACTTCTCGTTTATTATGCTTTGTGCTTGATTGACATATGCCATCACTTGTACACATTTTTTCAAGTTATGCTAATGGAGCTTGCCATCACACTTGAAATATTGCTTCCGTAGCTAAGTGGTCCATGACCCAATTGGACAACTAGCGAGTTCATGTGGAGGTCTCTCAACTCAACCATTGATAATATCGCAAAATACAATGGCATGACTGACTTGATGTTGCGACCTATCTCTATTGGTATCCAACATTTACTATCTATGTAGATTCATAGTTGGTAGTATCTCAACTAAGTGGTATGTATCACATTCAGTGTCCTATATTGTTGCATAAATTTTTAAGGGTTCACTTGTTAGAGCCTCATTTTGATTTCATTATGTACATGCCTCTCCCTAGAAGATACAATCATCTAATTCATGTGTTGGATAATTACATGTTAGATAGACATATGTATCATAATTGAAAGAAAACACACACATAAAGCATATATAAGCATTGCACCAAATGTAAATATAAGCTGATAATGTTTTCATCCATGTATATAAAAGTAGATCCATAGTATAAAAAAATGTATGAGTATGATCAAAATGTGAGTCTCATGTCCAAAGTTTGACTCATAATATACAAAACTAGAACGATAGATTTCAATGATATAGATATCCGAGAGATACAAAATTTAAAAATTGTCACGACCATCCTTTCTCTCGTGCTCTAGCCTTTATGTAGCACATGGCACATGTAGCCACTTATCAGAGTAGTTTGACCCAGGTAGCAGTCACTCCTACTACATGTCTCTACATCATTGTGGATATTGTAAAAACATTACACAATCCACAATGATGCAATGCATTTACTGTCAATGGGTCGCCCATTGCATCCCTATCTAGGTCCTCATTCTCCCTTTCACACTAAATGAAAGCCATCCCTGTCACAAACAAGTGTGTTGGGTCAAAACATAACCCCTTTTAACTTTATGGTGTAAATCACAGTTAAAGATCTATACAGTCACAACCTAATTGATGGAAATATGCTATATAATAGCGAATTCTAAGGTAATTCACTGCCTGACAATGCTTTTACCGTGAATACGTTGTGAGGTTAGTATAATGAAGTTAATCAATCAAATTGAACCTAAAACTATGAATTAAACCATTAAAAAAAGTAAGAGGAGGGATGTGTGATCTACTTGGAAAAGACAAAATACGATTTTGCGTCCTATATTGGTTGCAATCAACGTTCAAATATTTAGGGCTCTTTTCTCTCCAAAGTGGTAAAAAACACAAGTAAGTTATTTTTTGCCTATTTTCACCTATTTGTGGTAATTAATTTGTAATTTTATCAACTTTTCTATAGTTTAGTCCCTATATTTGTTACTCTGGACTATTATTATTGACCTTTCTCCCTGGTTTTGGTCTTATTGGACATGTGAACGTGAACCAAGGGGACTATTTGTCATTTGTGATATTTCTAACAAGTTTTCTTTTTAAATCTAACATATAGGTTAAGTTATCCCTATTTATGCATACTACATCTAGCCTTTTCCCCTTTTAATCCTTAAGGTCACATTTCGTAGGAATGCAACATTAGCCCTCTTTTTCTAAGTCATGTCATCATTTTCTCTGTGATAGAGCCTACCTCACATGGGAAACCCTAGTTATCCCACTTTTTACCATTTTGCTGCCCATGTTGCATTTTTCATAGGCTTGTGAGCCTAGGTAGTTTTGGCATGACTTTGAGAAGAACCCGCATGTATTTCTCTCTTATCTTTCTGTCCATGCCTTATAAGTCTCTCGCTATTGTATTTTAGTTGTAACTGCATTTGCATATACCTCACTTGCGCTTATGAGCTTGCTGACGACTTCCATGCTTTAGCTTGTTATTTAAGCCCTCGTCTCATATCTCATTTTTGCTAAGTCCTTTAACACTCTACCTTTGCAACTTGACACCCATTTACCAGGAGAAAACACACCTCGAGTGCCATTATCCTGCTTATGTTCCTTGCATTATGCATAGGTGTTCCTTGTGCTTGGAACTAGTACCAATTGGCCCGACACTCATTTTCTCCCGTGTACTATAGCATTCTTTTATTCTTTTTTTTAGGCTTACATAATATGAAAAAGACAAAAATTAAATATTATAAAGAAAGAGAGAAGGGAAGGGAAATATTTCTAATGTCTATTTACTGGCAGCTAGTTGTGTCATCCTTGAACAAAGCACCATGTTGAGTCTATCAACCATACTGGGTTATAGTTTTTTACCTTAAGATTTGAACCGTGATTGTAGAGTTAACACTCCTCTGATTGGTTACTCTCCAATTATATGGAGAATATGTCAATGTCCCATACGTTGTAGATTTACATCATTGTCCCTTTGTGTCATAAGCTACCTAAGTCATTTTTTGTCATGCTCATTGTTCAAGGATGTAGCCTGTGTCGACCATTATGCAGTTTCCTTAACCTCATGTGTTGGCCATTCCTTGCTGTCAATCTATTCTTTTCATGTAGTTAGTGTTTCAAACTTGTGCTTGTGTGGAAGGCCCCATCAACTTCTTCTAGGCAGGTTGGTGTATCATCGATGAAAACTCATTTATTTTGAGACATTATCCTAGAGTCATAACACCCTGGCCATGTTAACATCATTGATAGGTAACCATGCACTCAACATAGACAACACATCATTAGTCACTGATTGAGTGATTCACCTTAATGTTTGATTCCAATACATCTATTCACATTTTGGGATTCATGTTGTACCTTGGATTCCATTTTCACAATTGGTGGAAGTCCTTTCCCCTGTCAATAGATTCAATTATCAGTTGTTTCTTAGAGGGTCTCTTTCATGCGCTATTTACATTTGGTGCATGACGGAGATGTACATGTCCATCCGTTCTATAAAACCCTTTCCTATTCTTGTCCCAAATCAAATCAGTCCTTGAACTTTCCTTGTGTTGGATGATGGGGGATGCCTTAATGCCTCCCTTCATACAAGTCTCTTTCCATCAACTTCAACTCATCTTGCTATGGGAATGAGGTATATAGTTTTGGTAGTACCTTAAGGCTTGCAGTCATCAGTGGCAGGTTCCCTTGCTATTGGGTATTGGAAATACATCAATGTCTCACACTCAATGGATTCTTCAGGTGTTTGACTTCAAGAACATCTATTCACACTTGTTATAATGTACTAGGTACCTTGGGGCCCATTACCATTATCAGTGGGTTCCCTCGTGTTTGTTAACAATATACATCAATGATCGATAGTCAATTGGTATCCTCCATGTTCAACTTCAGCTCATTTATTCACATGGGTAGGATTCATACATTTTATGGGTTTGGATGGAATACCTTGGGCCAACAATAACATCCTCACATTTTGTTATTGCCAGAGTTGTGCGAAAATGTGCCATACCTCATGTGACACTAGTACAATTGGGAGGACCATTACTTAGCTCAGTTATATTGTTCTCCTATTGTCTGGTGAGACATAGATCCACTTGTTCTTTCGTGGCCGCTATGATCTCCAATTTGGCATAGATCCACTCTGTATCTTTTTGTGGCCATGATCAATTGTTGGGCATGGATCCACTATGTTCATTCATTGCCGTGACCCCTCTGTGTCTCAAATGGACCCACTTTGTATTTTTTGTGGCCATGATATTTACATCAGTTACATGTATGTTATGGATTCACGCTGTCTCTTTCTGACGACCATCTTCTATCATCTTGAACATGGATATATTTGTTCCAGGGATAAGATTGTCTAACATCCTTTTTCTATTTCAGGTACCTTGTTGAGACTTATATTCTTATACTTTTTGGTTTTGTTGACTCCATATCCCATACCATTGATTATTATAATATATTTCGTCCATCATGTTCCCTTCTGACCTCATACATTAAGCGACATCTATTATAGCTCAAATTGACACTTCTACATTCACGATGACAATTCAAAAGACGACACTTTAAATGTCATTGTTTGGCATACAAAAGGACACTTATGGATGGAATAGACTTGATTTGACCACTCATACTTTGGCCTTAAACATTCTCTAAACCCATGTGATTCCTTTGCATCTAAAAGGTTTATGACCTTGTGTTAAGTCTAATTCACTCCTAATGATCAAGGAAGCAATGAGTTGTTCATTGGTTACCTTTAATTTTCTTGCAAATTCAACAAATGTTGAATTCCCTTGTTTCTTTTGCTTTGCTTGCGAGGCACTCGTTGGTTTCCTTTGGTTTGGTAGTGAATTCCCCTCAAAATTCCCCAAAATATATAAAAATTCGAAAATAGTGGAGTTAGGGTGGTTTTGGTAACTACCCTCTCGATTTCAACTTCCTCCTATCCGATGGTAACTATCTCTACTTAATATAAAAACATGAGAGATAGGCTATTGGAGGGGACTTTTGGCCTAAGTAAAGCTATGACGAAGGAATTAACTCATCTCCATCCCTTTTGAACACTATCCCTGTGCTTTGACCCCCATTCCCTATGTTATGAAACTATTTCCCTTATATAGTTTCATTACATTTGGATATTGGTTGGGTTTATCGGAGGAGACAAGCAGGTGACCTGGAGTCTTGGTTTTGCAAGGTGTCTGGAAGACTATGGTAATATGGTAATTTTTTGTTACATGAATATAGATTGGACATCTTCCCCTTCCCAAATTCAATGTTTATCATTGTTTGCATTTGGCTTATTGTTGAAGTTTTCATTTAACTAGTTTCTTATTATGTTAAATTCGAATGACAATATTTTTAATAGCGAGTATGCTCGAGGAAGGTTTTTATGGTTATTTTGCAAGTTAAAGATCTGGAGCAAGTCTGATTGGAGCAAAGAAAGCTAGGACCATCCATTATAAACAAGGCACACTAGTTTCTTCCTTATTGTCTCTTAGATTATATTTGTTTGTAATTGTTCTTAAGGAGCATAATCTGCTTGCATTTTAACCCTAAGGTGTCTATTTGAGCTAAACCTATTACGTTGGTGATAACCCCAGTCATTTGGATGAAATACTTAACAATAAGAATCATGGAGAAGGACAAAGCAAATCCAAAAGTGTTTTATAACATATAATCTCAAAATCAAAGGCAATACACCCTATTTTATCCTCCTAATAGAAGCAAATCTCTCTTTTATTGAGAGAATGGCTATGGCTAGGTACCTAATGTACAAAAATAAGATAAAAAACATGGGAGACCAGATACTTCCTAAGATTGCTTCATACTCTAGTCAAAACTACCTACGTCTTAAGTGAGGTTGGCATAATCATGACGAGTCTTGTATAAATCATGAGGGAGTCGAGGAAAAGGTCACTCTGCAGAATAATGATAATATTAAAAGTATTACTACATCTAAATTTAAGGAGAAGCTGTGGTGTGATAAATAGTTAGAGAATACAATAAAATTAAGATATTATAAGAGGGTGATCAACCCTAATCTAGAATATCAAAAGCATTTATTTGTTTTAACTAGCGTAAAGAACAAAATCAACATTGCTAAAATAATAACAAACTCTTACAATCTCCATAGTGAAACAAGGCATTGACCAATTCCTAAAACACAATAGGATGAAATAATCTGTCATCTTTCACAGAGGGTTGAAGATGAAAATCAATTTATCATAGAATGTCTTGCGTACACCCACATTAGAGCGCATTTTCAAAATGTTTGCTACAATACTGACCTTCTTAACCTTATAACTCATCACAACTATAATAATTTAAGAATGCTTTTGTTATACCTTTTTGAGAATATAAATAAAATTTTAAATAAAGCTAAGTGGTTACTTGCCTTTTTTAAGGTAAAAACCTTGTCCATTGGATTTAGTTTGGGGGTTGGGAGGAATGATTGTTACCCTCACCTCCCACGTTCAATCCTTGTAAGAGATATGGTGCTCTTGTTGAGTCCCTATGTAATGATTGAGTGGATTATGTAATATGGCCATACCTTGATTCTTTGGAACCAAGTGAAAAAAGATATGATAAGTCAAAATTGAGATAGTCTTCATACCTTGAATCTTAGAAATGGTAGGTATTGGCATATTTATAAATGAAAGAAATACAATAAACAAGAATTGATTTCATTAAACATTAATAACTATCACATCATCAAAGACCCAAATACTTAAAATAAAAATATAAACAAAATGTAAGCAACAACCATAATTTGCATAAATGTACTACTACACAAACTAATTAAAAAAAAAAAAACGTATAAATAAAAAATATAAGAACATACCGATAATTGGTATATACCTTCCTATAATGACAAATAGATAAATCAGTATCGTATATACCTTCCTATAATGACAAATAGATAAATCAGTTATCTTTATTGCAATGTCTTAAAACTTTCACTCATTTCACGATTATAATATCAATAATAAACATGTATTTCCTCAAAACTTACACTAACTTTAACTAATTATTAAAATATTACATCTAAGCAAATAATTCTTAAAATATTAATCTAAACAAATGTAATAATACCATTGACCACATGTCTTGAGAATTTAAAATGTTGTTGCCAATACAAGATTGTTCAAAAATATCATGATGGTGTGGGAAACATCAATTTTTTCCTCTTTCCCTCTAAAACGTTTTTCTTTACCAAAGCGTCAATTTCTTCCGATTGGCCGGTTCGTTCTGTGCACGTCGTGGATTGGATGGAGAAAAGTGTGGGAAAATATAGAAATTGATGGACCATTCTCATTTAATTTTCACCAAAATTGGCCAAATTTCCATGGCACTAACATTAGCACTGCCTCGACTTATCCCCACTCATAAAGAAATGCCCGTCTTTGTTTTATTCTATTCGTTTCTGCGGCAGGGGCTCTGTAATTTCTTTCGGGATAAGAATCCTTGATGTGGGTTTTGTTAATTAAATGCATCCCTGCATGAATTTCATCCTCCTCGCAGCAAAGCAGAGTGAAGAATTTAATATCTGAAATGGCGACAGTGCAGAGTTTGCAGCATTCAAGTATTAGCACTGCAAGCAGCTTACCTTCGGACAGTCTGGGTGTTTTCGACGAAAATAGCGGATTCAACGAGCAGTCTCGTTTTCCCAATCAATTCCCTGCTGGGTTACGAGTTCTCGTTGTTGATGACGACCCCATTTGCTTAAAGATTATTGATAAAATGCTTCGCAGGTGCCTTTACGAAGGTACCCTTTTTCGAAGATATTTTCGCCGTGATTTTACTGCACCAAATTACTTTTTTTGTTGGCATATCAGTATAAAACTTGATCCTCAAACTGTTAATTTACAATGGACGTATTTTAACATTTTTTTTCCGTAAAGAGACCTTTTGGCTTGAAGTTTATAGCTGCAGGATCCAGACCGGGGAATCTATTATGGTACTTAGAGCTTGAAGGAAACAAATTAATAGATTTTTCTTGAACTCTACTTGAGGCCAATAATAGATTTCATGAATATATAATCGCCGGTGTACATTCCTATGAGCTAGGCATGGCTCCTGAACATCTGTATTTAGGAGTATATTGGTCCTAATTTTATATTTCCAACTTGTTGAAAGGCCTTGCAAATTGTAATATAAAGGGGGCTGAGTGAGGGTTGAAAGATCTCCATCTCAGCTCCAGTAGTTCTTGCATGCTGAATATGCAGTCCATAGGCAAAGTGAGGGTTGCAAGATCTCTATCTCAGCTTCAATACTCATTGCATGTTGAATATGTTGTCGAGAGGCAGAGTGACGGTTGAAAGATCCAACTGAGCTTCAATATTTCTTGCATGTTGAATATGTAGTCGAGAGGGAAAGTGAGGGTCGACAATATCCATCTTACCTCCAAAAGTTCTCGTATGTTGAATGTATTGTCCAGAGGCAAAGTGAGAGTCGATGAAAAAGAGTTAAGAAAGCATCATGATGGGCTCCAGATTTAAGGACAATCGGAGGGTTAAGTTCTGATCACATTTTGCCAAGAGTTGTCATTCATATATATATATATATATTTCAATTTGACAAGTTTCAACGCCATCGGTAAAAATTTAACGGATAAAATTATGTGCGAAGTTGTAGCAAATGCACAAGCACTATGAGAGGAGGAGATTGAGTTTTTTTTCCAGTTCAAAAATATGGAATGCATAAAATATACTGCTCATATATTCAAATAATCGCAGAAAAATACTTGAAAGTAACCCTGTGTCTATAGCTTATAATAGGGCAGGCCTACGGGGCAGTAATTAAGTTTTATTTGTCTATGACTCGTTATATGTAAGGTTTATTTTTCTTGCATTTTTAAAGAAATGTTCAGAGCTTCGGTTTGGACTGGTTCGGATGGTCTGAAAAGGTGAGGGTCTGGCCAAGGTCAGAACATTCAACAGCAGAGAAGATAGATAAGTTGGGACTTAGTTATCCTGGGAGTTAGTTTTAGCATGGCCCACGGATTTTGGATTACCGTATGAGAAAGAGAATGGCAGTCCAACAGCAGTGTATGCAAATTTGCAAATCTTCAGGGTACACCACTGTTTTATTTGTAACTGTAATGACATCTTTTGAAGGCTCAAGGCACAAAACCTGGTGTTTGCTGGACATAAATCTGCTAGAATACTAGCTTACAGTGACACAATGTGGTTTTGCTCTGTCTCATTTCTGCCTCGATATGTTTTGTTCCGTTAAGTTTATCCAGAAATTTATAATCAGTTTGCTGCTTTATTGATTTAATGTTGTCATTTTACCACCACTGTCCAGCCGACTAAATGCTGGAGTGCAATGGTCCGTTTTGTTATGTCTTCTGTCTTTTTTTCTCTTTAGTCTTTTTGTTCCAGGTAAATTATCCTGGGGTTAAACCTGGGTATTTCCCTCAAGTATGGTACTCAAGGTAATTTCTAGATTCTTCAGGCTATTTTGGGGTTAACATTCAGGTTATTTTGGGGTTAACATGGGCATTTCTCTCATTTCAAGGATGGTACTCAAGGTAAACCCTAGATTTTTCAAGGCACAAGGCCAAGTCAACAATAGGGCTAGAAGCCATTACATCAATATATTCATTATGATTTCAACATGTCACTTACAAGGATAGAACTTGAGTGGGAGGATAACTCGATCCCACAACCACTCAGGCTAGACCCAATTTACTCCCTTTAGCCTTTTTATTTCCTTATATCTGATATTTTAGATTAATTCTCCTCATGTTCTTGTCATTGACATTTAGCCACTGTCACTGCCAAAATTCAAGTCTTTGTCGGCATTTGACTGAGTTAAAATCTACACTTCTGTCTATAAATTGCATTGCAACCATTCTCCAAACAGAATCTGTAATCAGAAAAGTTATTGAACCTAATCACACTGCTATGTGTGCCAGATTTTGAGAAATAGCCACATATGTATATCAGACATTGCCATATCCATATCGTCACTTTTACATTCGTATTGGGTAAACAGTTAAGTGCGCCAAGAAAAATATCAGAAATTATTTACTTAACACAAGAACAACTTATCATATATCTTTTTTCTGAAATATGGCTTTTGATTTTTCTGACTCCTCCTTGTACTTTTGGACTTGGAGACATTGGCCTTTTGATTTTATCTTGGACTCTTTCTTCTTGTACTCTATTATAAAAATCTATTGTAACTCATTTTATTTCTGCATTTATAGATCTGGAATTTGTTGTTCATACGTCAGATATGCCCATAAAGTCTTATAACACCTCATATTTTGCATCTAAAACTAGACTAAGAAATGCTGTTATATAAATGTACATTTTCGAGCTTCAGAAAAACATTTAAAGAACATATTTATATAGGTTCAGAATGCCCTTTCATTTCTGCAAATAGATCTGGAAATTACAGCTTGTAGTCTCAATCCAGATCTGTTTTTGAAGTCTAGGTAATTCACTATTTTCTGCATTTAACACCAGGTTTCTATTTTTGTCCAATAAATTTGCAATATCTAACAGCATAAAAATGATTAAGACAGATTCATAACGAGTCGATAAATCCTCACTAATCAATGCATTCCTGAACTTAGTGAAGATAGGGAAACTTCCGTTGTGTTGGTAACCAGCCATCCTAAAGCGAGGAAAGAGAGTACTTAGGCGATAGTGGTGAGTCTTCTGAGTTCCACTTGAAGTTTCATTTGGTAAGAACTTTGCACCTTAGGTGATATTTTCGTGGTAACAACTCACATATCTGGGAACCGTTCTTTAACCATTTTATTTAATGCCTTTGCTATATGTTAGTTGAGATGATCCTTATGACACTTGAGGTGTTCCGCTTGCAGTGTTTCTATGCATTTTGCCTTCTCCTATGCTAGGCATTTGATTCTTGTCGGAATATCATTTGTTGTAAAAGCATGTTGCGATTTTTGGGGTTTTGTCGTTTGCTAATATGTTTTTGTACAACATTCTCGCATGTTTTATGGCATCCATTGTTCTTTTGAAATGTCATTCTCCTTACTTGGAACTTCATCGAAAAGGCCTTCAGATTCGTTTTTACCATTACCAACAATTCTCCCTGTTTCTCCCACATTTTTTCTTCTACATTCTATTGTTTGCCTTTAAGCCTTGAGATTCTTTGTTGATGGGTCCCTTTTGTAGGTTTTCCTTGCTTCGTAGCATGTGTCATCGTACCATGGTTTTAAAATTTGTTTGCTGTCCTACTATCTCTTCCTTTTCCTTGTTTTTTTGAGTTTCTCTAGGATGTCCTCAATTGCTTGCATTATCACCATGTATTTCTCGTCTATTGTTTTTGCCAGTGTTGTTAATTTTGCTGAGAAATCTACGATGTTCCGAGAAATCGTGCCATTTTCTGCTCAGCGATTTTTCTTGATTTTCGTAAATTTTTGCTCGATTTCTCACCAAAAATTCGCGAGTCGACCAAACATCTCAGCCAGCTTGGAAATGGGGTTTACAAAACCGATTTATGGGTTTTTCTTCATCATTTGCTCATCACAGCGAGGGAGAAGAGAGCCAAGGAGATTTGCATCGTCTTATATTTGCCCAAGTAGGATTTTACACTTGATTTCACTCACCATCAAGGATCAGTTTTGTGGATCGGACATTGCCATTTGGAGTTTTTTCCACTGTTATAATAGCTGAAGGTATGTAAAAAAATTTGCCCATCATTTCTCATTTTTCGAAGATGGATTGTTATTGTTTTTCATTGCCGATGAGTTTTCCATCTTCATAACTGATTTTAAATGGATCATAAACCATTTTTTTCCACCTATTATGTTAATTTGCAGTAGTTATGCATGCCAAAAAACATTTTTTGATTTTGTTTGCTCTAGGTCCTTAGAAATCCTCACAAAATTGTCCATTTATTTTCTCTCTTCAAATCAAAGTTTGAATGCCAAATGTATCTTTCATTTCTTCTTGTTTTTAAAATTTTCATCAGTCACATATGCTAAAAAACATTTATTTTGCCCTAGGTTCAAACTTCATTTTTTCCATATAGAAAATATTAAAAATTTTGGATCCATTTTGGGAGTGGGCCACACCTGTTGACCCACTCAATCGACGGATTCTTACTTGCAATCTATGTGGGAACTGTTAAACTAGTAACAACAAGGAAGGTCTTCCTGCATGCATGCGTTCTTGCATGCAAAAGACTTAAATTAGGAAACCGGTTGTATTTAATTTACTTTTCCTAAGTTTACTTTGGAAAATAAATTAAAGTGATCTAAATTAACTTTAGTGAAATTCTAGTTAAAGTGAAAGTGAAATTAGTGTTTTCGCTTTACCTAAAGTTATAAAAGAGAGATCAATTGGTAGAGAGAACACACACTCGTATTCTGATTGAGACAAGATACAGACAAGGAGAGAAAGTTAGACAGAGGATTTAGCTGGGAAGACGAAGGAGCGAGCAATAGGATCACCGAGCTTCGTACAGTTGGGCTACACTCACGCAGGAGGGTGTTGAGGTTTAGCTTGGGTTTTGCCCTGTGATTCTGCAGTGTTATTGCATTCGCCAGGTTTGGGTGAATTTGCAGTATTGTAAACGCTCCATATTTTCTCATAATAAAATCTATATCTGACTGCTGCACCGGTTTTCCCATCTTGGGTTTTTCCGGGGGTTTTCATACCCAAAATAATAGTGTCAATATTGTGATGTGATGTTGTGATTTATTTCTCAGTTTTATATTTTGCTGCATTTTGTAAAAGATATTCATTTGTGGTTATCAGTAGAGATTTGCATGCACTATTTAGCCCTAGTTTGAATATTAAAGGAAAATTTACATGATTTCAGAGCTCTGGTAAGCTAAAGCTGAGAGATTTGCAGCAACAGTGATAGATCAGGGGCAGATCTATTGAAGACACAAACTTAGATTGGAGATCTAGGGTTTGACATGTAACACTTACTATGGCTATGCAGTTGAGAGTGGAGGATAGACTCCAGGCTGCTCAAAACTTTCCTACATGGAAAAAAAGGATCTCAAGGATCCTGGACGTCAGTGATTCAGAGGAGCACATTGACTCCCCGAAGGTTGCACCCACAGATCCTACAGATGTAGTAGCTTGGAAGAAGATTGATTTCAAAGGCATGTTGATTATCATGGATGGAGTGAAGGACCATATAATCCCTCACCTTTCTTGTAAAAAGACCGCATTAGAGATGTGGAAGGCTTTGGAGAGTCTGTACCAAAGCAAGAACGAGAACCGAAAGATGGTGTTGCAAGAGAGGATGCGCAACACCAAGATGACCAAGGGAGAAGGAGTGGTGCCTTATCTCACGAGGCTCACACAGATCAGGGATGAGCTTGGAGCTATTGGCTTTAAGACTGAGGATGAGGAGCTAGTTCGGATAGCCCTTAATGGCTTCTCTAAGTCATGGGACACCTTTGTCAAAGGTGTTGTGGCTAGGGAGAAGCTCCTTGATTGGTAGAGAGCATGGGATGACTTTGTGCATGAGGAGACTCGCATGGGTCAAGGATCAGGCTCATCCAGTACTGCCCTACCGATTGTGGATGAGGAGGCTCTAGCGTTGACAGGGAAGAGCAAGGGTATGGCAAAGGGGAAGAAGGATGGTAAGAAGAAGCTTGACGTATCAAAGGTCAGGTGTTTTATCTGCCACAAGTAGGGACACTTTGCCTCCTAGTGCCCAGACATGAAGAAGAAGAGTAACACTCAGATGGCTGGATTTGTAGAGGTGGATGAGTTCAGCAGGAACTTCGATGAGGAGTTCTGCTTGATAGCTTGCATGGCAAGCACCACAAGGAGCAGCATATGGTACATCGACAGTGTAGCATCTAGTCACATGAGTGGACATAAGAGATTCTTTAGAGACTTGCAGGAGGGTGGAACAAGGATCCACGTTGAGCTGGGTGATGATGCGGGGTGTTAAGCGCAGGGAGTTGCATTTGTTTCATTTGAGAGGGAGTTTGGCAAGCCCCTCAGTTTTGCTGATGTGTTATATGTTGCAGGACTGACCAAGAACCTTATATTAGTCTCCACTTTGGAGGACAAGGGATATCAGGTGAAGTTCCGTGACCATAGAGTGTATATCAGGCCTAAGGGGTTAGATAGGAGCTTGGATCGGGTGATTGGCAAAAGGAGTGGAAAAGTGTACAGATTACACTTTGAGCCTGCAAAGGCTTTAGTCAGCGGCAGCAGTAACAGTCAGGGTGAGTTGTGGCATAGGAGGATGGCACACTTACACCACAGAGCACTGAAGCATTTGAGACAGGTAGTCATTGGAGTTCCTCAGGTATAGGAGGAAAAGCATAACCACTGCAAGGGTTGTGCTTTGGGGAAGAACATTAGGAAGCCTTTCCCACAGAGTGAGCACAAGTCTAAGGAGCCCTTGGACTTGGTGCATTCTGATGTATGTGGACCTATGAGTGTCCATTCGTTCAATGGTTACAGTTACTGGGTAACCTTCATTGATGACTATTCTAGGAAAACCTGGATCTATTTCTTGAAGGCCAAGTCAGAGGTCTTTGAGAGGTTCCGAGAGTTCAAGACTCTTGTGGAGAATCAAACAGGAAATAATATTTGGGTGTTGAGAATAGACAACGGGGGTCATGAGTGAGTACACCTCCAATGAGTTCATGGAGTAGTAGAGGGGATCAAGAAGGAGCACAGTGTGCCCCATACCCCACAACAGAATGGAGTTGCAGAGTGGAAGAACAGGACTATGGTTGGAGCAGCCAAGGCCATGCTATTTGATCAGGGTTTGCCACTATTCCTTTGGGCCGAGGCATACATGACTGTAGTGTACATTCAGAACAGGTGTCCCCACACAGTTTTGGGGAGGAAGATACCAGAGGAGGTCTTCACAAGCACTAGGCCAGATGTGAGTCACATTCGCATATTCAACAGTGTCTGCTATTGTCATGTTCATGCTGATAATAGGAAGAAGTTGGACCCTTATGGAGAGAAGGGGTTACTTGTTGGGTACAACGAGATTTCAAAGGCATATAGAGTTTACATTCCAGCACGCAGGAGGATCATTGTGAGCAGGGATGTCCAGTTCGATGAGGACAGGGCCTTGCGGAGATCTTTGGACTTACCAACAGAGTAGCAACCAACACAAGAGTCAGGGGTCAAGTTGGGGGAGCCAGATGTACAGGTACAGGTACAGACACAGAGCACAGGTTCTGGTGGTCTGAGGGAGTTAGGTGGACAGGATCCTACAGTCATTGACTTGGAGGATGAGTTGCAGCTGGAGGCGGATATCCAACAGTCGCAGCAGGCTGACACTAGGCCGAGGCTTAAGTGGCTTAGGTCCACAATGCAGGATTCCAGGCAGGTAGATCCTCCATAGAGATCTTTTAGACGGAGTGTACCACCAGAGAGGCTTTGTAACACCCCGATTTTGACCCCATGGAATTGAATTGCATATGATGTAAATAGCATTAATAAATTGTGGTGTGGAGCTCAAGGCAAAGGCCTCACCATGGATTTATTATTTTATGTTTCGACAATGAAAATCGATGTCGATGGTTTATGTGCTAACTAGGAACAATACGTTTGAGACATCATGTAAAATGCAAATTAATAAAAATACCACAACTAGCTATGCGCTGCGACGTTAAAGAGATGGGGGCATGATTTCCCAAGGAATAGGGAGGGGGGAATAATCAAACCCTTGGGCCAATGGGGGAAAATCCAAATGTCAAGGAGAAAACCCATCAAGCTGTCAACTACCCTTTTTGTCTTTTGTGTCCAGTCATTAGAAGTGGTTGGGGAAGTTATTTCTTTGGGATGGGAAAGGTATGGAGGTCAAATTCGAATTTGGGAAGTCACCCATTTTTGGAAAGTGTGTTTTTGACTTGTGGAGCAAGTAAAAGTTTGGGAAGGCATGCCCAAGCCATTATGCACCCATGCCTTTCATTTCCTTACCCATTCTCACTAACGTGGAGGCTCTCTCACGGAGGGGAAGCTTGGAGAGGCTCTCTCACGTAGGGGAAGCTTGCTGAACTCTCTCTCCCTCACGATTTGTTGTTTTTCTTCATTTTCCCCATGCCCATAATTCGTTTTTTGTGTTTCTAGGCGAATGGGAAGAAATGGGCCGCGATTTTGGGGTTTGAGGAGGTCGTTTTGCCCCTGTGAGCAAGCTGAGAGCTTTCCTCACGTTTTCTGTAGTTTCTCCATTATTCCCCATGGCCGGGAAGTCGTTTTTATGCTGCTGAGTGCATTGGCAACAGGGATTCACGTTTTTGGTGTTGTTGGGGTCGTCTTTGTCTCCCTCACGTAGCTGGGGCCTACTGGACGTTTTTCCCTCACGATTTATGTTGTTTCCTCATTGTCCCATACCCAGAAAGTCGTTGGTGTGTTGCTCAGTGGTTAGGGAGCCACGATTTCCCGATTTGTGGGTGAATGGAGGTCGTATTTGCTCTTGTTATGCCCATAAACGTTTTCTGTGTTCTGATTTACAATTTGGAGGTTTATGGTGGTCGCGTTTGCTCCCATATTGCCCAAGAACGATTCCTGGAATTGGATTCTCTCATGCAGGGTTGTTTTCCCCTCAGCCATTCTGTTTTGGCTGTCCAAGAACGTTTTGACAATACCCATCTGTTAAATGTTTGTCCATGTTTGATTAGTGGGTTGGCTTGGCTGGGTAAGTCCAAGGCTCCATTGGTTAATGGATTGACTGTGTGTTGATGTAAAATTTACTTGCGCTGAGTAAGTCCAAAGAACCCATGTGTTGTTGGTTTGTTTCCTTAGCAGTCGGTGAAACCCAATTTCTTATTGGCTTGGCTGGACAGTTTGTGAAACCCAACGGTGTGTTGGCTTGACTGTGGATGTATGGTTTTGGCTATGTGTGAGTCGATTATTCCCTAGTGCCTTGTGGAATCATGCCTAGCTCAGGGGTGGCAGTGATGTTGAGAGATTGATGAGCACACTGGCCTATGGTTGGGTGGAAAGTTGCAGCGACGTAGCTAATTGCGGGCCAGATTTTTTTCAAGATAAGTATTCTTGTGCTTAATCTCTACAAATTATTGTTTTATGAATTAATATGAACATGTTGAATGATTGAGTGAATGCATTGTTTTTGCTTTGTATTAATGCATGTGTATATTCTTATATTCAAAACATGGAATGCTTGTATGGATGATTTGCTTCCGCTGTATAATTGCAATTGTTGTGCATCTATGTATGTTTTTAATCCAATGCATTTTTATGTTTATGTTAATGGGGCTAGATCGCCCATTTGAAAACAACAGCAGCCCAATCGCGTCCTCTCCATTGTCGGTATGAGGGGTGGGGACGTGACAGGCTTAGTTACATGGCACTGATGACAAAGTTGATTAACTGTGAACTTTCTAGCTTCGAGTACGCTGCACAACATGATGTGTGGCAGGAGGCTATGGTTGAGGAGTATGACTCCATTATGAAGAACTAGGTATGGGAGGTTGTGCCGAGGCCACAAGGGAAAAAGGTGGTGGGATGCAGATGGATCTACAAGGTAAAGCATGCAGCAGATGGAAGTGTGGAGAAGTACAAGGCACGCTTCATGGCTAAAGGGTTTTCACAGAAGGAGGGCATTGACTATGAGGAGACTTTTGCCCTTGTAGCCAGGTATTCTTTCATTCGGATTATTATCTCACTAGCAGTTGAGATGGGTTGGTGTTTAGATTAACGTTAAGATTTCCTTCCTCAACAGAGTGATAGAGGAGGAGGTGTATATTGAGTAGCTATAGGGTTTTGATGTGGAGAACAGGGAGACACATGTATGCAGTTGCATCGAGCTCTTTATGGGCTCAAGCAGGCACCTCGAGCATGGTACTCGAGGATTGACAACTATCTACGGGAGATGGGATTTCAACAGAGTGAGGCTGACCACAACCTGTACTTCTTGACAGGTTAGGTGTTTCTTATACTGGTCCTATATGTGGATGTTCTCTTTTGATAGGAGATGAGAGGCTGATTGGAGACTGCAAGTCTAATCTTGCAACGAAGTTTGAGATGAAAGACCTTGGGTTGATGCATTACTTTTTGGGCTTGGAGGTTTGACCGGAAGATGGATGCTTCTTCATTTGACAGGGGAAGTATGCGGTTGAGATCTTGAAGAGATTCAAGATTGAGGACTGCAAGCCTATGGCCATACCTCTAGTTTCCAATTGGAGGAGGATTGATGCATTAGGGTCAGGGAGATTTGATCCTACCTTGTATCGTCAATTTATCAGATCACTTATGTATTTGGTCAACACTAGACCAGATATCAGCTTTGTAGTCAACTCTTTGAGTCAGTTTATGGTGGACCCTCGGAGAGTGCATTGGACGGTTGCGAAGCAAATAGTTCACTACATTAGAGGTACAGTGGAGTATGGATTGGTTTATGAGCGTAGGGGGAGTGTACATTTAGCAGGTTTCACAGATGCTGACTGGGCAAGATGTGTAGAGGACCGTGTTGTTCGTCGATTGCACACCAGCAGCCAAAAGCTGTCTCCTCACTTAGGAAAGTGGGAGAGGTGTGACCTTGGGGGCAAGCACAGAGCCACGTACTGTCACCTATTCCTAGCTCCTCCGTTTAGGCTAACTCCTAACGAAGCCAAGGGGGGTAGTTCCTAACAAAGAGTTTCTATGGTTCAATGTGTTTAATTAATTTTATGGAAATGATGCAGATGGGTGTCGTTTAGGAGTTTAAATATGATGAAGATGATTATAATTATAAGAATTTGAACACAAGACAAAGGCAATCCACGTTGCTGCACTGAATTAAAAGATGAACAGTATATCAAGAACTTCTAAAAATAAAATTTGCATTCACAGATAAAGATTTTATAAATAAAAGGACAAAATGGTCCAGATTAATAATAACGCATGAAATGATAGACCAGTGCCTTATGGAGTCGAAGCTATGCAATGCTTGAAAAATAACAAAGATACAAGTCTTGAAATAAAGCTAGTGGATATGTTATGCGAGTGCTCTTGGTACTTTTTAAATATTTTAATTGTCTTGTTTATTATGGCTTGAAACAAAGGTATCAAAAGACCAACCGGGAAAGCGTTCAAAGTAATTCCGTTTTAGACATGTCGGCCTGTCCAGTATCTTGGGCTGGTGTCCTGGAGGATTGACCAGCTAGCCGGGACTCTGAGACAACAGGGAGTTTCGATGCCCTTACTGAGAATAGACTTGAATGCTTTCTACAACGCCAATGCATTGGTTATGGGTAAAATTTTATTATGTTGTTATTGCGAGCTTAGCAAGTCCGTTCACCGTTCTGAGTACGAGCCCAACTATGACAGTCGACAGAGCATACTAGGTTGGGGATATCAACGAAGTAAATTAATTAGACGGCAAAATGTGAGTTGCAAAATTTTATTAAAAGAATTAATTAAACTCTCCGATAGAGAGCACTCTTGACTTTGTCTTATGACAAAAGTTCAAGAGTCTTATCTACTCTATATGCCTAAGTGCAAGGATGATGCAAAAATTAATATGCTCTCCGATAGAGAGTGCTTTTGACTTGGATTCTGGAAAATTCGAGAGACTTAGAAATTAATTATTAAATTACAAAAAGCAAAGTACATGAAATAAAAGAAAAATTAAACATTAAGCAAACCCTCTGATAGAGAGCACTCTTGATCCACCTTACGGTGAGATTCAAGAGATTTTGGTTCTTTTTAACTTTTGCAATATTATATCAAATAAAAACAAACAAAACTAAACCTAAGCTAGGTAAGGAAACAAGAAACTTTTATTTTCTAACTTTTATGAAAACAAAACTTTCAATAATGACACTGATTTTTCCTATTCTACTCTAACAAATTATTATGCAAACATGAAAAGTAAAAGGGACGATACAAGCTTTTCCCCCAACTGGGAGAAGAGGGGTGTGAGAGCTTTTATCCCACTTGCTTTTTATTAGCACTTTTACAATGTTTTTTTATTTTTATTTTGCTTTTTCCTCTTCTGAAAGAGTGGGGTGAGAAAGGGAAAGAGTGAAGAGGGAAGTATTTTTGTCTTTTTGCTCTTTGCTTGCTTCCTTGCTTGCTTTTAGCCCTTTGGGCTTTTCTTGATTTTTTTTTCTGAAAGTAAGAGCTTTAAACACTTGAAAGGTTATATGTTAAATAAAAATTTAAAAGAAAAAAAACTACAAATTAACTTTAAAAAAGGGGTAAACTTTTACGGTGAAAATGGAGGTAAGAGAGAGGAGAAAAGGCTATGAAACGAGAGAGAAAAAGGCAAAAAGAGGGCTGCAAAAGGAATGAAAGATGGCTGCAAACTAACAAAGAGAGGGCTGCAAACTAAGTGAAGAAAGGGGAAAAGAGGGCAGCGAAGAGGAAAGAGGAAGAGCAAGCCAAACAAGGCAATAGAAGGAAAGCCAAAAGATGGAAAAATGGAGACTAGGCCTTCTTAAAGTTATTGGTAACCAAAGTAAATACTTCTTGTGGATGGAACACAAGATAGAGAGAGAGATTCCCAGCTTTCTTTTTGCATTAAAAGAAGACGATCCCTGTAGGTTCTGCAATCACAAAGTGTTAAATAAAAAATGGTTGCTTGAAGCCTGGGATAGAAGCAACTGAGCTCACACTCTTTTTCAACCTATGAATCCTGATAACACACCACAACTCAATACAAAAGTGAGATCAAAATAACATGTTAGTATGCTAAGAAAATTTAATCAAGATCAACATTACGTATTGCTGACTACTCATGT
This sequence comes from Pseudotsuga menziesii, assembly GCA_001517045.1. Taxonomy (NCBI): domain Eukaryota; kingdom Viridiplantae; phylum Streptophyta; class Pinopsida; order Pinales; family Pinaceae; genus Pseudotsuga; species Pseudotsuga menziesii. The sequence continues at coordinate 53,414 of LPNX011176802.1, forward strand.
TCATCAAGATACTAATCTACTTTGCATAAACAATCAAATTGAAACTACAAATGATTATTCTACCGTGCCAACAATGGCCTTCTTGAGCTAACAAAAACAATTGATCTCATGCAAGTATTAAAGAAATAGGGGTTAGAGACAATATCACCTCAACCATTTGAAAGCTACCACATGCAAGAGCTCATAGACCTCCAAAGTCGAATCTTTATTAACAATTCAAAGCAAATGCTTGATACAATTTTCTTAGAGTAACTCTACTACAAAAGTTCCATTTAGAATAGAGCTCCAAGAGCCTCTATTTATACAAAAACCAAGCCCCAGGAGGGACTTTATGAACTCAAGAGAGAAAGTTGAGTTGTACAAGAGTTTAGGAGCGAACTGTGGGATGTGATTGAGAAGTACTAAAGGAGAGGGTGCCACATATCTCAAGCGCGGAGTGTCAAAGGCTGGGTGCTTTCATGGTGGCTTGGTGGAGTCACAACCTATGTCAATCAAATCACAAACTATAAGTGAACTCTTGTCTTCACTTTAATGATCATATGCCACGTCCTCATTAAATCAACTAACCTACTCGAAACTTCCCTTGATGAAGCTGCCCCCGATTTGAACAAGACGCATATTACAATCACGGGTCACCATATGACGTCACTCCCTAAGGTTGGCGCATCTCATTATTCTTCAATGATTCGCTACCTTCATTACCAATCAAAATGTGATGTTTAGTTCACGTTTCAATTAAAGCATGGGTCACCACAATGACGCCAAGTTTGAGGTTGGCAAGTCCACTCAACCATACACATTCGCTTGGTATCCACATCATCGCGAGTCCTCATGTCACATTGGTTCAGCGTGAATCCTCCTCACGTCATCCTTTTATGAAACAACCCGAAATCATACTTTAAAACAAAGTTTGAGTTGCCATGTCATTTTTCTTATGAATCAAATCACATGCCTTGGTAATGGATACTTTATTCCATGGTTTATTTTATAATAAAATTATTAAGTGGTGAGAGGGGTCCACCTTAATACCACCCATCACATTATACTCCACGCTAGCATGAGACTTCACCTCACCCTCACGTCACCTCTCCATTTGAATTAATTTGAAACCATGCCTTTAACCAAAGTTTGGGTGCTTATTACACTTTAAAAAGATCGCATTACTCATAGTGACATCATGCCAAGTCGCTTTCCACTTAAAAAAAATGACTTTTGACTTTTTAAAAACTTTGACTTTGGTGCAATTTCTCCAAAATTAGCATTTAAATGCCATTTTGGTGCTCAATTAGTTGATTGATGACTTTAGGGATGCTTCGACTGCTTGACTGATGGTAAAAGTGGCCCGTGGGGTAAAATTGCTGCTTCGGGCCTGAAAATGATCCCAACCATGCGGAAAACAGACTTCGAATCACTCTTTTTTTTACATTTTGAAATTTCTCAGTTAAACCATGAAAAAATGGCTTAAAAAACGGAGAAAATTATTTTTTCTTGGAATCAGACAAAACTTTAGAGGGACCTAGTACATGTTCATACGACTCAATCAGAATGCCTAGCATGACAAAAAAAACTGACACAAAGGCTCTAATAACCTCCCAAGGCCGAAACAACAAGACAACTAACCCAACTTTGGAGGAGCAAGTGAAAAACTCAGAAATTATTGGTCGTTTGTTCAACAACCAATAATAACCAAGGGAAAAAACACTCTGGGTTAGTCGGCTTGATGCCCAAGTCTGGGAAGCCGAGCCTTTTATAAAAATTAAATGCTAGGACAGTTTTTACAATCTCCCCAAGGGGGTATGAACATGTATTTACAAAAAGTTTCGAACAGAGTCCTAGGAAAAGGCTGGCAGACTTCTAAATTTTGATCACGAACAAGTGTTCTTGTTCAATGCTTTGGCGGCTCACCGAAAAATCCACTAAGTGCAAAATTAGTGGATAACAGACCGGAAGAGTACTTCAGGTTGTTGCTTCAGCATTGGGTCAGGGGTTGTCTCTTGGTTAAGTAGGAAGCAGAAGTCAGTTGCATTGATCTCGGCAGAGGCCGAGTACATGATAGCCAGCATGGCTGATTGTGAGGGTATGTGGTTGAGGAAGCTACTTTCACGGTTGTTTGAGTGTGAGGTAGAGGCTACAGTAGTTCATTGTGACAATCAAAGTGGCATCAGGGTAATCTGAGAATCCAGTGTTGCTATCGAATCCCTTTCTCGTTGAGAGGGAGTGTTAAACTAACAACAACAAGGAAGGTCTTTCTGCATGCATGCAAAAGACTTAAATTAGGAAACCAGCTGTATTTAATTTACTTTTCCTAAGTTTACTTTGGAAAAATGAATTAAAGTGATCTAAATTAACTTTAGTGAAAAACACTAGTTAAAGTGAAAGTGAAATTAGGGCTTTTGCTTTACCTAAAGTTATAAAAGAGAGACCAATTGGTAGAGAGAACACACACTCGTATTCCGACAGAGACAAGATACAGACAAGGAGAGAAAGTCAGACTGAGGATTTAGCTGGGAAGATAGAGGAGCGAGCAGCATGATCATCGAGCTTCGTACAGCTGGGCCGTACACTCATGCAGGAGGGTGCTGAGGTTTAGTTGGGGTTTTACCTAGTGATTCTGCCATGTAACTCCATTCGCCAGGTTTGGGTGAATTTGCAGTATTGTAAACGCTCCATATTTTCTCATAATAAAATCTATATCTGACTGATGCACCGGTTTTCCCATCTTGGGTTTTTTCGGGGGTTTCCATACCCAAAATAATAGTGTCAATATTGTGATGTGATGTTGTGATTTATTTTTCAGTTTTATATTCCGCTGCATACTGCAATAGATATTCATGTGTGGTTATCGGTAGAGATTTGCATGCATTGTTTAGCCCTAGTTTGAATATTAAAGGAAAATTTACAAGAACTGGGAAGAGAATGATGGGTGGGATAAGCAGGTTGAAATACCACCTTGCACAAACAGTAGGGCATAATGTGGGTCCTTGCAACCAAATAACCCTAGAATTCATTGCCAAGGTAACACAAGCAATTGAGGGAACTAGGCAAAATAAACAATACAAGGAGGCCGTGAGAAAAGAGCTTGCTTCAAGATATAGGTCTGTAGTGGGAGTGGGGTCTAGTGGGATGGGTTCGGATACCCACTCCACACATTCCACAATGCCTTCGGCAACATTGCCTTTCTTTGTGCCAATATCCACACCCGGTGCACAACCCTCTCTAAGTTCCATGGTGAAAGTAAGGGAGAAACAAGAAGCAAACAAACTTGTGGGATGATGCTTGCTATGGAATGATATTCCATTAAATTTTTCTAAGAAATAGAACCCATTTGATGTGTCCATGTTTGAGGCGACTGCTATTGTTGGACCGAGGTATAAGCTTTGTTGTTGAAAATGTAACTTTGGAAGATATTCTTATTATTATTATACTTTTGTTATTCCTCTTGTTATCACTAATCTTGTAGTTGCCCCATAAGGTGATCCTATTCAGGATGACAGAGGGAAAAAGCAACTAAAGTAGCGACTTACGATATCCAAGACTTCTGAAAGAACTCGGATGTCACTCCAGTCAAGGATATCGACACTTTAGACTTAGTACATATTCTAAGCCTGGGGGGCATCCCTATAACCAAGATGACCCTAAAAATAAGAAATGCAAGTGGATAACCTAGGGAAACTTGATTAAATCTCTTAGTAGGATTGTTAATTAGAGTTTTGCACAGTTGCTAAGAGAAGACGAATGTCCATGTGAAAAACCCCAATTTTACCCTAGGGTTTTAAGCATGAAAAATTTGATCAAAGAGTAAATGATGAAATTAAGCAAACTTAGACATTTGTATTGATTGCTAAGTGTAAGATCAGACAATTGGAGGTGAATCTAACAATACTCAATTTTCGGAATTTAAGATACCCGCTTCTCCTAAGGAAGGCTTCTCCCCCTAAAAGGTAGTTTGGTGTGTTGGATGGGCAAATGGAGTCCGATGATCTTGAAATTTTAAACTTAGTGGTTTTATATTTATTCCAAGGTGGGTTTTAAGTTTCATAAATCACCACAAACTAGAACCTACTAAACTAAAAGATGAGGGTTTTAAATGAGGATTTCGCCAAAGAATATTTTAAACTAATGCAATAGAAATTTTAAACAAGAGATTTTGAGTAGATCTTACCCGAAAAATCTTGTAGATGCCTTACTGATGATGATTTATCTTGTTTCGATCAATTTGAAGCGATTTCAACAAAGTACCAAGTGGAAACTATCCACCCAAGTGAGGTAGTGCGCCCCTCTTCCCTGCACTGTCAAACTACTGAAAATGAGATTTGCTACGCATGAAAAAGACACTAGAGACGCAAGAAAACCAGATTGCATATCAAAGATCAAAGATACTATTGAAAACTCCCCTGATTATGAAAACGTCTTCAAGAGAAACGAGTTGGGAGATCCACAAAAATGCTCCAAGAGAAAACACCCTCTTGCATGCAAAACTCTATCTTTCAAAAATATTTGACACCTTGGAAAAATATTTCAAATGCTAAGCAACATAAACTTTCCAATCATTAACAAGAACATCCCACAAAGAAGATCCAAGATTTTTTGCAAGAATCTCTTTACTCAAATATCCAGAGCCAAGAGTACAAAATACCTCGATCTGATTCAATAAGGGGATCACATCTCTTAAATAGGTTGAGAGTGTCAACTTTTCAACTAACTATCATCCGACGGTTGAGATTATAACATCATCAACAATGGAGATCACTTTTTCATGGATCAATACATGGATTATAATGATTAAGTCAAGAAGGGTGCACTTTGAAAAACGTGCTTGAAATAACAACAGAGTTTTGCCCTCGATTTCTGTGCCAGAACTTCTAAAAAATCGTGTTGTACGGATTGTATTAAATGTTGTCATACAACCTTGAAATCTGTGCCCAAAAGTTTGCCTGTTGCCTCGGTAAACGTGCTTGTTCTTCCTTGAAACTCATGCTCAGTTTTTGCCCTCGAAAACTATGCCCATAATTTGTATTGTATGGATGGTTGTACTCTCTTCGAAATCTGTGCCAAGCATTAAATGCTGTCTTAGTTTTCGTGCCCATTGAAAAACTCTTCAGATAGGGTGCCTCGAAATTCGTGCCTCTCTCTTGCTCTCTCGTTCCTTCACTCTCATCTCAAGAATGAATATGTTTTTCCTTTCCCTTGCTTTTTGATTAAACCTTAGGTAGGTGAGAAGCCATCTAAACGAATGGCTGAGATAGATTAGATCAATGGATGAGAATAAATGCTCTCATTTAATTCTCATAAAAATGAATTTCACTCACCTACTTAAATTTATCAAACTTGACTTTAATCTCTAAAGTCACATTAAATGCTCCACTTAAGTCATTTAATGCAAGGGTCACTTAAATTTCTCCTTTTAAGTGACTAAAGCTAAAGTCACTTAAGGGAACACTTCTTAGGTACAAAATTCAACACTCCCTCTTACCAAGGAAGGTGTTCAACACCACTCCCAACTTGTCTTTGAAGAAGACAAACTTGCCCCTCCCCAAAGATTTCGTCAGAATGTCTGGAACCTGCTCATTAATAGAAATGTATTGTAAAGTCACTGCTCCTCTCTGAACATAATCTCGGATGAAATGATACCTGATCTCAATATGCTTTGATCGGTCATGAGATACTAAATTCTTAGAGAGTTGGATGCAACTCTAATTGTCACAGTAAATCATCGTAGGCCTCAGCTCGTGACCAAATAAATTCACCAGCAACTTGCGAAGCCACAGTGCCTCACAACTGACTTGACTAGTTGCCATTTACTCAGCCTCTGCAAAACTCAAAGCAACAAACTTCTGCTTCTGACTGAACCACGACACTGTTGCTGAGCCCAAACTGAAACAACATTTGGAAGTGCTCTTTCGGTCTGCCACACAACCTGCCCAATCTGAATTTGTGAAGCCAATCAACATGATCCCATCTGACCTCCTGTAGTCGAGACCAAAATCCACTGTCCCTGCTAGGTATCACAATACATGTTTTGCGGCTATCCAATGCACTCTCCTAGGCTCAACCATGAATCGACTGAGAGTGTTCACTGCAAAACACAAATCTGGCCGAGAGTTGACCAGATACATCAATGAACTAATGAGCTGACGATATAATGTAGGATCCACCAACTCTACCTCAAAAGCATGAATGTTCTTCCAGTTGGTGACCATCGCTGTCGACATCGACTTGCAATCCTCCATCCTAAATCTCCTCAGAATATCAACATCATACTTTTCTTGTCCCAGGAAAATATGTCCAGGCTCCTGCCAAACCTCCAATCCCAGAAAATAGTGCATCAACCCAATATCTGTCATCTCATACTCTGAAGTAAGATCCTTCTTGCAAGCTGCATTGGGTCTCTCTCCCCCTGTGATAAATAAGTCATCAATGTATAACAAAAGAATAAGCGGATCATCTCCAACCATGATGTAATAGAGATTTGGATCTGCTTCACTCTTCTGAGATCCCATTCGCTGCAAGTAAGAATCGATCCTGGAGTACCAAGCTCTAGGAGCTTGTTCAACCCATACAAGGCTTTCTTTAGCTTGCAAACATGAGACTCTCGTGAATCTCAAAGCGCTGAGGCTGCTCAACATAAATCTCCTCTTGTATGATTCCATTGAGAAATGCGGTCTTCACATCCATCTGATGGATCTTCCAACCCCTTTCCGCCGCAATGGAAATTAAAGACCTGATCGAAGTATACTGAGCAACCGGCGCAAAGGTCTCATCATAATCCACACCCTCAATCTGTGAAAACCCTCGCGCTACAAACCTGGCTTTGTACTTCTTCACACTACCATCCGCAACATGCTTTAGCTTGTAAAGCCATCGAGAAGTCACCATTGACTTCCCCTCAGGTCTCAAAACTATCTCCCATACATCGTTCTTCATAATGGAATGGTACTCATCCATCATGGCATCTTGCCAAACATGGCGCTGGGAGGCCTCCTCAAAAGTAGAAGCCTCTGAATCACGTAAACTAGCAGTCAAAAGCATTCCAAATCTGTTAGGCGTCTGAATAGACCTCACTGGCTCTCTGGGTGTCCCAAACTCTTGAGCTTCCTTCAAGGTGTCTCAAAGCCACTTGGGTGTTTTCTTCCTTGGAGGCTGCTCCCACACTGGCCTGTCCTCATCTGAAGAACTACAAGAGGTGGAAACTCTAGTAACTTGTGAACCAGAAGCTGGTGTACCAACTATTGGTGAACTCTGTGGTCCTGATCCTCTATACGGTAAACCTGTAATCCGAGACCCAAAACCTGTCCCCTAAGACCTTGCTGGCTGAACCACTGAAACTAGTGAACCTGTGCCTGCACTGTGTGGTCCAGTAACTCCGGAAACCTGTGACCCTGTCTGCTGTACTGATGGTACCTATGTAACTGCTTGAGGTGCAGGAACCTGCTGCTCTCCCTGCTCCAACTCTCTCGACTTCCTGAAGGCTTGCTCCTTCTCAAACTTCACATCTCTTCTCACAACAACTTTCCTCTGAGAAGGAAGGTAAATACGGAAGGCCTTTGAAGTCTCATCATAGCCCACAAAGATGCCCTTCTCTATGGTGGGCTCCAACTTTGTCCTCTTCTTAGAAGGGACATGAGAGTAAGTCAAACTACCAAATATGCGAAAATGGTTGACCTCAGGCTTCTTGCTTGTGAAACACTCCTCAGGTGTTCCCCACGACACGATGGGGACTCTTGTTCTGAAGATATACAATGTGCTTCAAGCCTCAACCCAAAGAAAGAAAGGAAGTGATTGGTCATGTAACATAGCTCTGGCTGATCCAACAATAGACCTGTTCTTCCTCTCTGCCACTCCATTCTGCTCTGGAGTGTATGGAACTGTCAAATGCCTCCTGATACCCTCCTGTTTGCAATATCCATCAAACTTCTTGGAGGTATACTCACCCTTGTTATTCGATTTGAGAACTCGAATCTTTCTCCCTGTCTGGTTCTCCATAAGAGCTTTGAACTCTTGGAACCCCTGCAAGACCCTCCTTCGACTTCTTGCGCTTCAGGAACTAGATCCAGGTTTTCTTGGAATAATCATCAATGGATGTCACATAATACTCATATCCTCTCAAAGAAACATATGACATTGGTCCACACAAATTTGAATGTATCAAGTCAAGAATCCCTGCTGACCTGCTATCACCGCTAGGAAAAGCAGTCTTGGTGTACTTTCCCAAAGCACACCCCCTGCACATATCATTCTGCTTTGTGCTGAACTCTGGTAAACCTGTGACCATATGTCTCAACAACCCTAAAGCTAGATGATGCAAGTGAGCCATCCTCCTATGCCAAATCTCACAAAGCTCACTGTCGCTGCTATGTGTCAAGGCATGTTGAGGCTGAAATAGGAGCCTGTACAGTTTCCCACATCTAACTCCAATGGCAACTGAAGTAGATAGTCTAGCAGTCTTGGGAAACACATGCACATGTCCATTTAAGAAGGACACCCCAAGACCTTGATCCTCAATCATGGAAACTGAAACCAGGTTCTTCTTCAGCCCAGGTACATATAATACATCTCTCAACACCATGGGACTCATGGACTCCCTTTGAAAGGTAATGGTCCCACGCCCAACTGCTCTAACTGCAAAGTCATCTCCCAACACAACCTCCACATCAAGCTCTGTTTGTGAAATCTCGGAGAACATCTCACGAGCATCTGTCATGTGGCTCGAAGCTCCACTATCAATATACCAAGTGCTGGAAGTAGACGCACTGTAGGAATGGTCTGTCACCAAGGAAAACTCCCTCTCTCTATCAACATCCGCACTAGTGATAATAGATGCTCTCTCTTTATCAATATGCTTAGTGCACAGAAAAAACTCACTCTGAAATCTTGCTGCAAAGTCATCGACCTCCACTGAAGCTGTTGTCAGCTGTTGCTTCTTCTTTTTCTTGTTTGGACACTGCCGAACATAGTGTCCCATCTTTTGACATACAAAGCACTTTATGGTGCTCAGATCCTTCTTCTGCCCATCCTGCTGCTTGGCCCCACCCTTCTTGGGACCTTTCTTGTTCTTCTTCTTTCCCTTCGCTGTCATAGCCACATCCTCCTCACCATCCCTACTAGTAGAAGCACTGCACTGCAAAAGACCTCTCCGAGTCTTCTCCTGAACAAAATCATCACAAATCCTGTCCCATGAAGATAAGTTCTCCCTAGCCACCAAACCCCGTACAAACACAACCCAAGGTTGTGACACCCCATTCATAGCTATCCGCACCAGTTCAGCACTAGGAACAACCACCCCAACTGCTGCAAGCTCATCTCTCATCTGAGAGATCCTAGTAAGATAAGTCATAACAACCTCTCCTTTGACCATCTTGATACTCTTCAGCTTCTGCCTCAAAACCATCTTCCTATTCTCGTTTGAACTCTGAAACAAGCCGGTCAAAGCACTCCACATTTCATGAGCACGATCCTTCCCTGAAATGTGTGGAATCACATGGTCTTTAATAGCATCTAGGATAATCCTCTTAGCCTTAATATCTTTCTTGTTGAAGGCAGCCAATGCTACTGCATCGGTGGAAGCGGGAATCGCAATGGGATTAACTGTAGTATTTCTGACTACCTCCTCCCACAACACATTTTCCTCCAACACAAGCAAAATCCTCGCTTTCCATTGGGACAAAATTCCCAGCCCCATCAAGCTTATCCTCCATTCTCAGCCCGGTAGAAGTCATATTTCTCAAAGAACAAGTTTCAACAAAATGCTGCTAACTGTCAAAAGATATTTCTGAATTCTGGAAATTACTTTTCTGTCTGCAAAAATTAATTTTCTGCCCCACCAAGCTCTGATACCGTGTAAGGTTTTACTCGGTTTTAGCCTTTGGTTTAAGTGTAAAAATTTAACTTAGTTTAAAGCCCAACCCAAAATTTTTATAACGTTGGAAACAACATAAATTTTCAGACTTACGTAAGAACTGCTGTAACTAAAATTTTTAATGACAGAAAATAAATAAATGCACTTTCAGCAATCACACAATACTCACAAATTTTTGGTCAATAGCCCTGGAAAAACCCACAACAAGAAAACCAGTCAGAGAGAGATATTTTATTATTTCTTCTAGGAAAAATTCATGACAGTCACTTTCAATCAAAATACAACTTATATCAACCAGAGAAAATAACCCAGCAGGCTGCCTCGATTTCTGTGCAAATGCTGTCTCGATTTCTGTGCCTTTCTTCTCGAAAAATGTGCCTAAAATAACAGCAGAGTTCGGCCCTCGATTTCTGTGCCAGAACTTCTCAAAAATCGTGCTGTACAGACTGTATTAAATGATGCCATATGACCTCGAAATCGGTGCCCAAAAGTCTGCTTTCTGCCTTGAGAAACGTGCTCAGTTTTTGCCCTCGAAAACTGTGCCCGGAATCCATACTGTACGGATGGCCGTACTCCTCGAAATATGTGCCAAGCATTAAATATTGTCTCGGTTTTCGTGCCCACTGAAAAAAACTCTTCAGACAGGGTGCCTCGAAATTCGTGCCTCTTTCTTGCTCTCTCATTCCTTCAGTCTCATCTCAAGAATGAATATGTTTTTCCTTTCCCTTGCTTTTTGACTAAACCCTAGGTAGGCGAGAAGCCATCTAATCGAATGGCTGAGATTAGATTAGATCAATGGATGAGAATAAATGATCTCATTTAATTATCATAAAAATTAATTTCACTCACCCACTTAAATTTATCAAACTTGATTTTAATCTCCAAAGTCACATTAAATGCTCCACTTAAGTCATTTAATGCCTGGGTCACTTAAATTTCCCGTTTTAAGTGACCAAGGCTAAAGTCATCTAGGGGAACACTTCGTAGGTACAAAAATCAACATCAAGTGCCCCTCCTTGTTAAAGGAATTGTAGTAGTTTTAACCGCATTCAATCCATAAAGAGAAACATATTACTATTAGATGGTTGGTTGTTTATGTTTGCTGTAATTTGCAGTTGGCCTTAAGCAATGTAGCCAAAGATTCATCTAGTTCTTCTCATCCATGGTTTCATCCTTTCCCAAGTGCAGAAGAGGATGATCTTGGCATTCAGGGTGACACTAGTGATGAGATTAGTGCTAATGATGATAGAGATTCAGTTGATGAATTCAATGATCTCAATTCTAGTGGCCCATTTGCTCTTGATGATGTTGAGCTTTATGATGTTACAAGTAGGCTAGAATAGAAATTCTAAACTTGTTTTTGCATTATGGGAAACTATTTAAGGGATTATAAGCATTTGACATTATGCACTTTTTTAAGTTTTGAAATTTGAAGAATATGTTCTTGAATTTGCAATTTGCAGTTGCACTGATGTTCAAACTTTAAATTCTGTTTATGCTTTAAATTCCGTTTAAGTATTGAAATTTGAAGAAAATGTTCTTCAATTTGCAATTTGTAGTTGTACTTATGTTTAAACTTAAATTCTGTTTATGTTTTGAAATTTGAAGAATATGTTCTTCAATTTGCAATTTGCAGCTGCTACCTGCACTATGTTTAAACTTAAATTCTGTTTATGTTTTAAATGATGTAAAATGCATTATGAACATTCTCTTCAATTCCTAAGTTTAAAGAATATGTTCTACTAGAGTCTAGAATTCATTGTTGATCTGATCATGGTTTTTAGTTATACAACAAGTTCATTGATGTACATTTTATTATTTTGTAGTATATATATATATTCGTATCTAAAGCCAAATCTCAACGAAAAATTTGAATTTGAATTGAATCAAATAGTTGCCGAACTCGAATTTCAATTCAAACCATGTGACTGAGAAGGTAACTGAGAATTAGAACATAAAACCGAAAGTCTGAGCTAGGGAAAGGCACCGCTAACCATCACCAAGTGCAAGAGGGGGACTCCCGCAAGACTCTAAATTGACTGGACACATGTCCATGGTGACTCAAAGTGAGATGTAATAGACCAAGGGCTAAGGAAGCTCCATGACTGGGGCAGTTGTACTAGGACAATGCAGCGTTTGCTTTGGATGGGGGAGAAAGAGAGAGAGAGAGGAGACAAGCTTGTACAAGTGCAGGAGCTCCAATTTTTTCTACAGAATCAGCAATTGTAGAATTCTAAGAAAAGTATGCATGAGAAGTGAGATTAGAGTTTACATTGTGTCTTTAATCTTTAGAGTCGAGACACTCTTGACTGCAATGATTAAAATCTACTTGTGCTTGAGATATGAATTCAATGTTTTTTTCAGTGACATGGAAGTGTGGGCCAGTGTTTAATTCCTTTCTTGAGTAAATCCTTGCCCCGGCCTTTGATATATATTTAGTTCTTTTGAAAAATCCTTTTTTTTGCCTTGAATAGTCCTATAGTTGATCATAGATAAGGGCTTATACATGCACTCCAGTGTACACATATTTTGTGCAACTAACCATTGTGCCATTTAGTTAACATTTCATTTGCTCATTACAGTTTAAACTTTTTTTTCCCATTCAACTTGTGGGTTCCTGTACCAATTTCTAACTTTGTTGGTTTGAGTCTCTTCTGATCTTCATAACAGATTGCTTTGTTCTCAGGAATATTGCCAGTTTTCAAATGTTCTTCAGTCTTATGTTCTTGTAATTTATCTTTTAGCCTCAAGTTTTCTGTGTCAAGGTTTGACATGGCTTTGCCCTCCTTGTTTGGTTTTTAAAAAGGAAATACATATGTGATGTTTTTTTGTTAATTAACTTCAAGAATCTAGTTCTTTGTGACAAATGATTTTTATTATTGATTATTTCTTTGCTTTGAAGTTTGAACAGTTTCATGTAATCAAATATTTACTATTACCGTTGACAGTATAAGTGTCCTGTTGAAGCAATACATATTTAATTTTAGTTTTTTCCTCATTAAACACTTCAGAAGTAGGTTATTTGATCTGAAGTTTGCTAAACACTGATTTAAGTTTGAAATTTGGTGGTTGTCTTTGCTGGTAATGGAAATCGTGGCACATTTTGGTATCGATGGGAGTTCCTTTATTGTTTCTATTGTTGGAGCTTGTTCTTAATCATTAACTGTTTATGCTCTGTAGTTACAACATGTTCCCATGCAACTGTTGCATTATCAATGCTGCGAGAGAGAAAGGGCAGCTTTGATTTGGTCATAAGTGATGTTTATATGCCTGACATGGATGGGTTCAAGCTCCTTGAGCACGTAGGGTTGGAGATGGATCTTCCTGTCATCAGTAAATTTTCCATGCCAAACATTCTCTTTTTATTTCTAGATTTTAAAACACAAAAAGAGCCTTTTGTTCCCATAATGTTTTCAGATATCTAGGTACTATGGATGTTCACCATACTGTGTATGTTCACCATCTCACTGGAAGATTTTGGTGTGTGGATTGCAGTGATGTCAGCAGATGGAGACACCAGTGTAGTAATGAAAGGAATCAAACATGGGGCATGCGACTATCTCCTCAAGCCTATACGCATTGAGGAACTCAAGAACATATGGCAACATGTAATCAGAAAAAAGAGGAATTCTGGAAGAGAATTGGAGCACTCAGGTAGTGCTGAAGATAGTGAAAAGAATAAGAAGGGTTCAGAGGATATCGAGTATGCTTCCTCAGTTAATGAAGGGACAGAGTCTAATTCAAAAACATCAAAAAGAAGGAAGGAAACCAAGGAAGAGGATGACGATTTTGAGCAGGAGAATGATGATCCTACGTCCTTGAAGAAACCGCGAGTAGTCTGGTCTGTGGAGCTTCATCAACAATTTGTTAGCTCTGTAAATCAGCTAGGAATTGATAGTAAGGACGCCTATGTTTATTCATTTTGTCTTGATTTCCAGAAACTCAAACTAAGAAACTAAATTAATCTGGATAGTTATCTCTGTTTTCCTTTATTTTTACAGAATACTATTTTCTCAACCATGTTTTTTTGACATGATCTGATGTCGGTTTGAATTAGTTGAATGAAACTTGCTTTGTCAATAGAAAATGAAACTAAAATCCTGCAGGCAATTGCCAATATTGGAAATTTTTGTACATGAAATTTTTTTCATTCTTGTTTAGTGGAGTAGCAGTACTGTCAAATTTTCATGGTGAAATTATGAAGTTTTTTTAAACATTTGCAGTGATATATGAAAATTGTAAATATTTTGTTGATGATTTTTTCAAAGGATATAAACATAAGTGTGGATGCAGAGGCTGTTCCAAAGAGGATACTTGAAATGATGAATGTTCACGGACTTACAAGGGAGAATGTTGCAAGCCACCTTCAGGTAGCAATTTAGATGGATGTTTATTTTATTTCCTGTCTTTTCCGTGATAGGCTGATCAATTGGCAGTTTTATCATTATAAGTGATTGAATATGCTGTTTTAACTTATTTATGTTGGCGTGCATGAATTCTAGGCTTACTTCCTTTTTCCTACTCCAAAATAAGCATTGAAAAAAATCTCTGGAATATCTTTTTATGAAGGATCGGATATTAAAGGAATAAGATATAATGGGGAAGGTAGCAGTAGCGAGTAGCCAAAAAAAAACAAACCAAATATTAGCTGTATCTACTAAGCATGTATTTGAACTTTGAAGGCAGGTGAGGGAGATTCATGGTGTTGTCTTTAATTTAATGCTTGCAAATTATCATTATGTATGCTGTGTGCAAATGCATAACTGTAAGGTGGTTAATGACCCTAGTGGGCATATATGAGGGGATAAGGCTCGAAATGAAAATGTAAATAGTGGGTTGGCCTGGTTAGGGGTCTACATGGGCAATGAGTGAGAACTGGTATATATAATAGGTCAGTAAAGTCATTATTTCAGATATTGGTTTATGATTATTGCTTTGGGATGTATTTGGGTTATTTGCAGTTATTCTAAAAATCTGAAATATTGTGTAATTCATCATGACAATACTTTTGGGATCTGCACTCCATGTTCATATCTTGTGCATATTGTGTATATTATCTATGCAGGTTTATCATGTCTTAGAGTGAATTATGTTCATTGCAATTGCATGACATGGAAAAATGAATCTCTTTTAAAAATCTGATCAGCTTCCTCATTTTCTTTCCTTGAAAAAAGGTCGTAACTTGCTTAAATTCTTTTTTCATATGCTTTGAAACCAGTATTCATGTAACTGACAAAATGATAATTTCCCTTCATATGAAATAGAGGCTTGCGAGCACTCTTTATTGACTCTACATAATCTTCCTATTAGTTTTCAGTTTACTCCGAAAGTGTTTACACCTGTTTGGGGGTTCTTACTGCTATTTGGGGCACATGGTATATGATCACCCCTTTGATGGTTCATGATGGATTTGCACATCGGGGATGGATCGTGATGGATTTACACATTGGAGATGGCCTACTTAGTGGTTGCTTAACCTTAGTTGGGTGCTTACATGATATTCTTCCTTAGGGTGTTGAAGATAATCAAATAGCTTGGGTGAGGTTCTACATGATGGCCACATGGATATGATTGCTTGCTTGGAGAATGCCCTACTTTGAAGGAGTATTTTGCATCTTAGAGGAGGGCATTGGGCCCTAGACAACATGTTACCAACTAAGTTGTACCTAATTGGGCTTTCAAGCGAGCCGACAAAGTTTGAACACGCACACTTGTTCATTCATCAAAGTGAAGAAGTATGCTAGGCTTTTTCTGGGAAATTAATTTTTTTTTGTAACACATGTTCAAACCCCCTTGGGGAATGCTAGCATGATCAATTTTGTAAAAGACTCAACTTTCTAGACTTAAACATCAAGCCGACTAGTCCATAGTGTTTTTTCCATTGGTAATTATTTGTTGTTGAACAAACGACTAATAATTTTTGAGTTTTTCACTCACACCTCCAAAGTTGGGCTAGTCGTCTTGGTGGTTAGGCCTTAGGGGGTTATTAGAGCCTATGTGTCAATGTTTATAAACATGCTAGGCATTCGAATTGAGTCATATGGACATGTGCTAGGTCCCCCTAAGTTTTTGTTCATTTCCGAGAAAATGTGTTTTTCTCGCAAAATTAGGCCATTTTTAATGGTTTAATTAATAAAACTGTAAAAGGCATAAAAGCTTGATCTGGAGGCAGAATTTGGCGTGTTGATGCTCGTTTCCACACTCAGAGCATCCTCTTCACCCCGAGAGCCACTTTTCATATGATTCGGGCGACGAAATCACCCCGTAGGACATTATTTCTCTAAAGGTGCATCAAAATGTCATTTAAATCTAAATTTGCAACGAATTGGCACAAAAGGACAAATTGAAAAGTAAAAAAAGTTGTTTAATACATGGGGTGAGATGGCAAATGGGTCCCCCATGGTATGCGACCTCTTTTAATCCTAAAAGTGTCAAACTTAGGATGAGATGTTAAGAGTTACGAATCATATGTTTTGAGGAGATGACGCTAACCTTGATGAATTAGTGAATACATTCAAACCTCTTCCTCACGTGTGGATGGCCCACGCTAATGTTTGATGTGTTGAAGTGGTGTTTGTTTGATGGAGAAGGGGCGAAGGAGGTGGAGTGAGGTCGCCTACCTCATGAGAGGTGGTGCCTCCTCCACGGTGACTACTCAAGTTTGAAGATGCGCCAACCTCATTGAACTCGCACAAGTGGTTGTTTGTATTGGTGATTTGGGAGACGGTGAGTTGGTGGAGTGAGGTCGCCTACCTCATGGGAGGTGGTGCCTCCTCCATAATCGCCACTCCACTTCAACTCAAGTTTATCCCTTAAATCACTCATGCAACTCAACGTGAACTTCGACTTCAACTCAAGTGATGGATGCACCCCCCCTCTCCCTTTGGGTTGTTTAAGCAGGGCTTCGGTTCATTGTTTCTCATGGTCAGAGGACCGAAGGATCTGCCTTAGCTATGAAGCTTTGTACTGTAATTATTTTTCTGATTAATAGAAAGACTTTGGAGGTCCATTGTTACATTGGTGTGTGGATGAATATTGTCATTGGCATATGCGGTAATTGTATTGCTGCTTTTTGCTTTGCTTAATGTGGTGATCTATCTAGCCTTAATATTGTTGTTAACATATAGGGAAAATGATTCTAGTTTGATCTCATTTACTATTCTTTGCTTGTAAAGATCTAGGACTCGCAGATTGTACTTATGCCCTCTCAATCTTCATTTGTTGAAATGCTGGATTTGATCCCCTTTTGTGCAAGTATTGTTAGCGATACAGGTTTCCTAACTTGATTGGAGTGGATGATTTCAGTTGAATCTACCATTCTTCAACCACTTTCAAGAAAGACATAGTCCCTCCGCTTCCCATCGCTGGATTCCTTAGATCTGGGCACTCTTCCTGAGCATTTCCTTCTTCCTTCTTTCCTTCGCTGTTAAAATTAAATTTCTTCTTTGGTTACGGTTACTCACATGCTTTAGTGAATTAGTATTTCTTTCAAAAGAATTTTTAAATGCTGATTTATTTAATCATCTATCTAGATCTAGAAGCATAAAGTGATATTTTTGAAGTAGAACTAGGTTGATTAAGTACTTAGGCTTATTGTTTATCATTTAAGTACTTAATTTTTTATGCTTTTAACGCTAAGTTGCACGAAACGGGGAAACGAGGACGCCTTGGAAATGTGACCCCCCAAAATTTAGGAAACGGGGAAACACAATATATATATATATATATATATATATATATATATTATAATTATTTACAGATTAAATTCAACATCACATTTAACATTTTTACTCATAATTTCATAAGTGATTCCATAATGCAAGTACTAAGTAGTAATATCCAAAAACAACACAATGATTTTACCCATAAATGATTCCATAATGCAAGTGGAAATAGCCAAAAAAAAACCTTCAAAATGAGGTTAAGCCGCTAATACATATCTATCCAGATTCCAAAATCAGCCTTTATATATGAGGCTACAAGTACAATATTACATCAACATGAACAATGAAAAGATAAAGAAAACATTAGCTGAAGCCCGAAGACTAATAGTCATCATGCTTGGGCTCATCTTCATCCTCCAAGAATCTGCAAAACAAAATGGCACCACCGTGACCACATTGTCAATATTCAACAACCCAACCAGCTGCCAACACCGTGTCCACTTCTTGAGCCTCCACCGTGACCTTTGCACCACCACCATGAGCTGGAAATGGAGGCGTTGGCTGCCAAAGAGCCATGAGGATGAGCCGTCCTGCCCAAGATAATGTATATACTAAAGCCAAAGATCTGTGATGATGAACCGTAAGCCTTGAGCTATGCCAATGCACCGTTAGTTATGCCAATGGACCGTGAGCTGCCAATGAGCATTGGGGATAAGCCGTGATGGAAAAAAGGAGGCATGGATGTTATTTTATAACAAACCCAAGGCATAAAGAACATTCCGAAAGCCTCTAAAACCGTAGCCGGAAAAGGATAAAATCCAAAAAAAAAACAAAAAAACAAGTGTTTTAGGTAGACTGTGGAAGGAAACGCAGGATTTTAGTGAAATTCGATTTGGAAACAGGTTTCTGATTTAAGGAAACGAGCTTCCAACACGCGAAACGGTCCCCATCAATTGGAAACAGGTTTCCCTGCCGTACGGTACGGGTTTTCGGGTTTCCGTTAGGAAACGGGCTGGAAACGTGGGGGGGGGGCAAGTTTCTTGCAACATAGTTTTAACGTTTTATTTGGCACATTTGGTGCATTACAGGTGGCTGGTTTTTCACTTTGTCGCCAGGACAAGGAGAAGTGCTGCTGGAAAATCAAGGATCTAAGTTATTCAAAGACCTCTCGGAGCACCATTCTTGATCTTGTCTCACTCGAAAAGCCTTGTAAGCCTTTGGATCCAAAATTATAAGGACCAAAGGTATCCACCTCAAAGGATTTGTAAATACTGTAGTAAAAGATTTTGAGTAGGCTCCTAAGAGTTCACTCCCCATCCCCCCTGTGGGATTTGTGTCAGTGCACTTTTTTCATGGTTTTGCTTTTGTTAGTGTAGTTTTGCTTTACAGATCAATATACTTTGCTATTTTAAATTTCGATTTCATTCATTTGCAAAGTAATACAAATACTAACCCAACCTTGCTTTCTCGATTACGGTTCACGGGCAAGGGCTTGTTCGAGTACTGGACCAGAAAGAGACTCTTGGCTGTAGTAATTAGTCTCAGATAGATATTAGTCTCAAATAAGTTTCACATCTAATAAAGACTCATCTTCTTAAAATAGACTTACCCTTGAATAGGTGAAAATCCAACTCCTCGATTTAATCCATTGTGGGGAAAGTTCATAGAGGAAGCAGGAACCACTGGATAGTGACCTCGGGATACTGTTAGGCTACACCCTCGTTGGTGTGGTGTTGGACATGTCCTAGAGACTCCCATCCAACCCACATTTTCTTTGCGTGGAACCACATTGGATAAGGGTTTTGTACATACTCCTCATACCGTCAGGTATATCTGGAGTCCCCTTCCCCCCTGTTTAATCCATTTATTAATCCACAATAATTTAAAAGTTACCAAGAGACAATTGCAATACATTCAACGCTCCAACAACACTCCATTTCAGACTTCATTTTTAGCATTGGTCTTTGCTTTTATCGTGTAAGCATTTTCTTTAATTTACAATGTGTTTATTGATTATATTACTCATGCTGTTGTCTTAATCATTGTTGCAATTGTTGATTGATTTGTCATTGATGTCAACATGTGACTTGCATGGCCCTTTCAGTTGTCATTGATGCCACCAATCCCTTGCAGTGGACAAGCTTGATGATATGGAGACTTGAGTATTGGTACCCACAATTACTCTTGTGATGGTTTTCTTATGGATGTAAGTGACTAACCCTCTTTTAAGGAAGCCGTCTTAATAGATTGGGTCCATGATAGGTACAAATGACCCATTATGTGGTCATTTGTTGAAGATGAAGCTTCAAAGATGTAGAAGCCTTTGAAATGTGTGTGGGACACTTGCACCAATTCCCGCAAGCTGGATGATGGCTTTAGCGATCACTGAGATCATTGTGCACATTCATTACTACCTCAGTAGGCTGCAATAAACTAGACCAGAATTTGAGTACATCTTAATGCAAAGTTCTAGAGATTACCAAGTGGTAGGCAATGGAATCTGAAGGCATGCGTATAGATACTTGACATCATTATGTTGTTAAATGAAGACTTCCAATGCATTGGGCAAGGGATGGCATCCATGTTGAGAGGGTGGCCTGTTGAAAATTGACTAAATATATGGGAAGCTGTAAAGTTGCAATACACAAACCTAGTAATTATAGTGATCCAAAGTTGTGGACTTAATCAATTTAGCATCTCCAGCAGCTAAAGTATGGACAGAAACTTGATGTGAAGCATTCCCCAAACAAGCAATATGTCGGCCCATAAAAAGGAGATGTCGGCCCCATTTAAAAAAAAAAACGATGATGAAGTCGGCCCCATTGAAGATATAAGAAGTCGGCCCAGAAATAAAAGAGAAGTCGGCTCAATTTTTTAATTAGAATATTTTTATATGTCATATTAGCAGGTCGGCCTCAAGTCAAATATTTATGTCGGCCCAGAGTGATAAATTAGTATAAATACCCTTCAAAGCACTTCATTTTGGGTGTGAAAAAAATCACGTGGAGCTCTGAGGAAAGCAGCAGCCGAGGAAATCTTTAGGAGCAGAGAGAACAGTCCGGAGCTCTGTGATTTCATGAGACAGTCGAGGAAATCTTTGGGAGCAGAGAGAACAGTTCGGAGCTCTGCGATTTCATGAAGCAGCCGAGGAAATTTTCTGTGGGGAGCAGTTTGCTGGCAGCAAAAGGAAATTTTTTTTTGGACAGCGTGGAAGCAGTCAAGCCTGACTGAGCTGCAGATCAGAAAAGGGAGAATCTTGGGAGGCAGTTTCACTGAGTCGTGAGTCCTGAATGTGTACAGCAAAAGGTGAAGAGACCCGAGGTGTACAACACATCAAAGAATTTTTTTTGGTGTGTTCTCTGAGGTGGATCTCTACAGCAGCGATCCCAAATGCTAGTTACCAGGTCAGGAAGATATCACACATTTGCAATGATGCAACAACTACCTACCTGGAAAGGTTGAAGGTTGGATCCAGAGTTTCAACCAATTCTCATGTGCTTTGTCATCAAAGTACTGAAGACGTAGCGAATCAAGAGAAGGCAATAGTCAGCCATAGTTCTGAATAAATTATTGCCAAGCTGTTTCAAAGTGCAGTCAAGATTTTTATAAGGTCTCAGATTGAAGAGCAAGGGAATCTACCTTACAGATATACAAGTAGCAGCTTCAGACATCAAGCTGAAACCGAGAGCTTCAAGATTTTCATTATCTTAAAGGTTCATATCGTTTGTACTAGAAATAGTATAGCATGGAAGAAGATAACCTGTGAAATGAATAGAGTAAGTTTGATGAAGAGTGATGATCAAGAATGATCAATTTGTCATGCCTAATTTTGTAAGTACCTTATAGCTCTCTGACTTTTGTATAGCAAAGTTACTTATGACAGGGTATCAAGGTTTATTTTGAAGAGTTACTTGACCACTTTGGAGAGCAAGGCCTGGGAATATTCAAGGCAGAATTTTGACAGTCAAAGGGCTGTGGTTATGAGGCTTAAGCATTTAGTTTGCTGCACTTACTTGATTTGAAGAAGATTTTTGAAGAATCAAAATAGAGCTGAAATATGACTACTTGTTTGTGATACAGTGCTGATTGAGGATAGTCTTTTATAGGACTGTTTGGAAGTCTACTGGATAAGAAAGACAAAAATGATGCCTATACCCATGATATGTAGGATGAAGTATACAGTGTGTTATGGACAATATGTTGACCTGCCTGTGAACACATACTAATGAACTGAATGATAATATATGTCTGGACATGGACAGAATGATATAACATGCAGAGTTTATGGACAGAATGGAAATAGGGCAGTGGCAATGACATGTTGTGTTGTGGACAGATTGGTAGCAATCTTCAAGACTAATTTTGAAGGGTTGATTTAACATAGCCAAGGACTGACTGAAGGCCATATTTTGGATCACCTTGTGAAGCAAGGGTATGCTCTATGGCAGCGAAATTGAAGAAGTCTTCTAACAGTGAAGTGGCAGATTGATTAGCCATGTGAAGTTGCAATAGCACAAGCCGTAAAATAGAGTTGCATTTTGCCCCTCTTGAAGATGGTAGTTTGAAATTTGAAAGGCCATCTTGACTTACTATTTTTGAAGACAGTTTAAGTTAGAAGTCTGAGCTAAGAAGGCTTCCAATGAAGATGAGGAAGATGAGTTTGCTGACTGTGGAAGTCTGAGGCAAAAGTGACAGTGGTAATTTTCGTGATAGCAGCAAGAAGACACAGTCTGAGTTTGACTTAGATTGAAGTCTTTCACAGCGTATTTCCAGAGTTTGAGATTGTCTTTGTTTGGGCAGACATGCACTATAAGTAAGCTTTTTGTGTTCCTATAATTCCCTTGTTATTTACCGCAGTAGCAGTAATGTTTCAGAAGTGTATACATGGTTCAATGGTCTGCTACAAGTGACAGTACATGACAAGTTGATGGCAGCAGTAGTTCATTGAACAAATCCTGATGACTCAACAGTGTTTTGAGCAACTGTGATTGATGATTGATATTTGAGCAGAGATTGAGACTATGACCAACAGTAGTGATGATGAGCAGATGAACAAGAAGATTGATGTGAAGAGGATGAGCAGCAGAGGTTAATAAGCCGAGATTGACCAGAGATTCATGAGCAGCAGTAAGCAAATGAACAAGAAGTTGATGAGCAGCTGACCAGCAACAAAGATTGATCAACAGTGATAAATTGTGTTGCAGCAGTATAAATCAGCAGTATTGACCAGCAGCAGATTGAAGAGACAAGTGGTTAAGTAATGTAACAGTGAGCTTTAATGTAAATGCAAGCTTGACTTGCTTTTTGAGGTTAGGATACCTCAAACCCTTCTTAGCAGGGTCTAAGAAAACCAGGCAGGGTCCTGGATTAAGAGTAGGTGCTCTATATATTAGTAGGTGCTGATTTTGCCTAACGGTTGTAGCCGGACCAAAATAATATAAAAAGATTACAAATCTATATGGTGCAGTGTTCTTCTGTGTTATGGTTCTTGATGCTATGATATGTGAATAATGTGTTTATGAAATGTTTAAGTGATTGGTTGATTGATGAACTGGTATCTAACTGTGATAAGCTAAGAAAAGTTTTAAATTGGCTTCACACTGATTCACCCCCCCTCTCAGTGTCAACATCAATCTCTTGTGTCATTTTACAAAACTCCTAAACAACTTACTCAATCATAAACCACCACTAAACGCTTAATCGGCCTTAGTAACTCGGAGGGTCTACCCCCCTTGGCTTCGTTAGGAGTTTGCCTAAATGGAGGAGTCAAGATCAAGTGACAATACTTGACTTGAAACTTGCCCCTAAGGATGCACTTAGTGGCTTGAAGATTTATGCCACGACAACCTAACTCCCTGTTGCTGCCTTACACACACCTGGGTCACATGGCAGAAATCTTCAAGCCACTCGGTGTGTCCTTGGGGGCAAGTCTCGAGTCCAGGCTGTCACCTTGTTCTTGACTCCTCCGTTTAGGCTCAACTCCTAACGAAGCCAAGGGGGGTAGACCCTATTAAGTTACTAAGGATAATTACTTAGTATGGTGATGTTAAACTAAATGAGTTATTTAGGAGTTTGAAATTTAACTATAGACAATCAAAGATGACAAGATACAAAAAATGAACACACAAAAGCACAATGCTGAGACACAATATATATATAAAGCAAGAAAATAACCAGTGCCTTAGAATGGAGTCAAAAAATAAGGTCAATGTACTTACATGTGCTTGGAGTGAATGTTTTGCGATTGCCTCTTGGTACGTTTTAAGTTAAATTTGAGGTGTGAGTTGATTAAAATTAGGCAAAGGGGTGGACTCCAGATATACCCGAGAGTACTTGGAGTAAGTCCAAAACTAAACCTTCACGGCTACCCGCAAGGAATAAGTGGGCTGAATGGAGTCTCTAGGGCTATTGTTCATAACGCACCCGTTAGGGTGTGACAGAGATCGGCGCCTCGAGGTCACTTTTCAGAAGTTCCCGATTCCTTTGGGTATTTTTCCACCGTGATGGTTTGATCTAGGTGTTGGATTTTCACCTGATGGTTTGTCAATTTGGGAGAGTGAGTCCTAATTATACTAGTCACTCAAGTGCTTTTGATATAGCTTGACTGATCGAACAAACCGCAGTCAAGTGCAGAGCATACACACCGAAGTCTTGTCAATTTTAGTAAATTTTAAAAATGGGTATTCTTGTTAAAAAGAAAACCCTCCAGGAACCTCTTTTGATCCAAGTGGATCTCAATCGGGGAATCAAGGAAGGGTTAATTTTATAATAGCTGAAAAACAAATGATAGAAAAGAAAACAGATACACAATTCTAGTTTTCTAATTAGTCCTACCACGAATCTCTTTCCCCTTTCAGGTCAATCGGGAAGTCGTGGGGTAAGTATTAAGATTACTTTGAAATATGAAATATGGAATATGAAATTGATAATGAATTAAAGTATACTACCCTGCAGATTAGAGCTACACTAGTTTGAAAAGGGATGAATGGAAAGCAAAAAAAAAGACACCGACGCAAATCCCCCCAGGGGGGATGGGGAATGGGCTCGAAAGAGCCTATTCAAAAATTATTTTTATTAACAGCGGTTACAATATTAGAGAACTGATATAATGCTTCTTGATCCTTATACGGAGTGAAATAAAGAGCTTACAAGGTGCGAAAATTAAAGGTTTTAGTCAAATGAGAGACCCCTGGGGGGATTTGAACGCTCCTGAGGCCACTTTCGAACAGCAGCTTCTTTTCTTTTCTGTCAAACCTGCTAAAAACCAGCAAGCATATCAGAACCAAATATGCCCAAAAGCACTTTGAAAGTACCTTTGGGTCAGCTTACTTTTAACAAAACAAAACTAAGTTAAAACTAGTTAAAAGGGGTAAAAAGGAACCAAGGAAAGTAGGATTTCCTAGGGATCTTGGCTTGCCTTTTGGGCAGCCAATAAGATGTGCACTTTTATTGTAGAATATGAAATTTTAACGTAGAACAAACAGAAATCAAATGCATGCAAACTACAAATTTTCTTTAAAATTACATGCAAAAAAGGACGATTTCCCTAAATCTAGATCTAGAATGTTTATGAAACCTTTTAAGAGCAGGATCTAGACTATGGGCTTTGAGAAGATAGATCTATGTTGAAATTACTTTTAAGATGATAGATCTAAACAAAATCAAAGCTATGAACAAAGTAACCGGGTAAAAGAGTTGATTTTTCTAAGAAATGAGAAGAAGAGGAGAGAAGGTCGGCTCGTTGTTTGAATGGAGCAAGCTGAAAGGAGGCCCTTTTGTGGAGCGCTGAGGGACAGAGTCTTGAGCTTATTCGATAAGGAATGGCGTCAACCTTGATCCACACCTTTATCCAATCAGGAACCTGCAACTAGACAACACAAGCTTGCACAACACCTCGTGAGATTTGGATATAGATGTATAAAGCAACAAAAATGAAAGATGATGCAAAAATAATCTTATTTAAGCATATAATTGAAATTTTTGAGCATACATTATATGGATAAACAAGATCAAGCAATCTAACTTGCCTAGTTTACACCCTTACTTGATTCAACCGAATCCTTGAAGCCAGAACACGAAAGCAGCACAGAATTTGGAAAGAAATTGCAGTTACCACATTAGCAGCATAACACTGAGAATCCACACAATCACATGCACTACACAGTATAGCCTCCAAAGCTTTTTTATTCACAAATGATGATCAATACACAATTACAATAGCAAGCCCTTCAATCCAGCTCTTACTAGCTGGAAGAGGCTGCTGTGCTTGGATATATACAAAAACCAGGAGATCCAGCCTAGGGGGGGCGCAAATCCCAAGGAGATAAACCAAATATGCTGATGGAGAGTCCATCAATGCATGATCTGTGTCTAACTGGGCCAAATCTGAGTCTCACTGAGTGCAATTGTCAATCGGAGAGCTGATCTCACTGACACCTCAACCTGTTGACTGAAGCATCCACCAAAACTCATCCAAATGAGCCAAAACGTGTTGAGGAGAGAGGGGGGGGGGCGAAATTCCCCATAAAGGATGCTGAAGATCAACTCTGGATCTGATTTGATCACCTCCTTCAGTCAAGGATTTGTCAGATCCAGTCAATCTGGTTCAGATCTGACTGATTTCAATCAAATCGGCTGAGAATCCATTGATCTATGATTTTGGATTTGCTCCATTTATTCATCAATTTATTAATTAAAATAATCAATAATTGATTTTTGGGGCTTTCTGACCTGAGTGATGGAAAATCACTCAAAAGTAGGAAATAGTGGGTCGATGGGTTTACATGGTGCTCTTATCCTGAAAATGAGCACCCACATGACCGAAACTGATTATTTGGCCCACTTTTATTACAAAATCAAATTTTCCAATTAAACTATTAAAAAATAGCCTAAGTTTTGGAAAAATTAAATTTTAATAAAAAACACTGAAAAAAATAAAAAATTGAAAAATTGAAAAAACCTAGGGGGGACTTAGACATGTTCATATGACTCGACCATGATGTCTAGCATGTTTATACATTGACACATAGACTCTAATAACCTCAATAGGCCTAAATGCCAAGCTGACCACCCCAACTTTGGAGGTATGGAGTGAAAAACTTAGAAATTATCAGTCGTTTATTCAACAACCAATAATAACCAAGGGGAAAAACACCCTAGGCTGATCGGATTGACAAATTAAGTCTAAGAGACCGAGTCTTTTAGAGACACTATCATGCTAGAACATTTATTACAACTCCCCCATGGGGTATGAACATGTGCTATAGTACAACAAGCACTTCCCAGAAGTACTTCCAAAGGTCTTCTGAAGTCCGAACAAGTTATCCTTGTCCGGTTCACCAGGCTCACTTGATAAAAAACCACTAAGTACAACTTAGGTGGTAACATTTTGGCTCCAACTGTGGGACGTGTGCTCGATCTGGTCTTTGAGGCAAGGAGAGGATACGAGAACACCAGAATCTCTGGTTTATATACCCTGTAAAAACATCTCAACTTGACAAAAAAACCCTCAATAGCACAAGTTTTATAAAAAACCAAATGAACCATTAAGCTGATTTATTTAAACAAAATAAATGTAACTAACTAAAAGAAGCAAAGTTTTATTATAGTTAAGTATAAAATAAAAATGCAGAAAGTAAATGCTCTCTTTCAAGGAGCTTATTTTCCTACTCTAAGCATGATATAAAAAGGGTTAAGTGTAATCAGAAATCCAATGTAACCACCTAAGAATTTTATTAACATAATTTTTTTTCCTTGTCTTTGGTTACTAGCCAAAGTAAGGATACTTTATTCAGAAAATGCAAACCTGCGTGATGATTCGGAAGGGGTGGGATGGATGGGAAATCATAGGCAAGAATAATGCCGTCAAACTTCCTCCCAAACTGGTAAGTGCTTGCGCAGGCTGCTTCTATCCATGATTGGACAGAGTTGATGTACAAATTGGAATGATGAGGCGGATTGACTACACCATCATACTGACCATCAAGGCTTACCGGATGATAATTCACTGTATAAGCCCCAAGCGGCTCCAAGTCATGAGGAAACTCTATATGTGAAGATGATAGTTGAGACTGATATTCTAATAACTGCATCACATCTGTCTTTTCACAACATTGCTTCTCCATGTCTTCATTATTTA
This sequence comes from Pseudotsuga menziesii, assembly GCA_001517045.1. Taxonomy (NCBI): domain Eukaryota; kingdom Viridiplantae; phylum Streptophyta; class Pinopsida; order Pinales; family Pinaceae; genus Pseudotsuga; species Pseudotsuga menziesii. The sequence continues at coordinate 81,072 of LPNX011176802.1, forward strand.
TACCTTTGTGCGGCTTTGCATGATATGACTCTGAATGATCATATGGATAAACTGCATGCTCTTTTTTCATATCAAAGTTTCCCAAGGCCACATGGTCCATGCTCTCTCCTTTAGATATGCCATAGACAGAAAAATCAACAAAACCATCAAAAGTTTCCGGTTCATTATTTTACTCTTTATTCATGTCACAGACTAGATTTTCCATGAATGTCCAGGACTCCTCATCAACATCTTTGTCGGGGATAAGGGAGTCTTCGTCACTTGTATCATGCTCCAAGCTATACTTGTCCTCATTTTCATACTCATCTTCTTTAGAGAAAAGGTCACAAGGTAGTAAACCTTCCAGACTGTCATCATCATATGGAGAACACATAGGAGTCCCATCATGTATATTACAGTTTTCATCATAAGTTTCACTATAAGATTCTGCAATGGTTTCATCCTCAGACTTGTACTGTTTAGATGGTAACAAAGGGTAGGCTTGGCCTACCATGTATATATGATCAGGCTTGCTTGAATTTGTTTCCTGATCACTGACCTTGGGAAGTCCATGTTCCATGACTTGATTTGCAACATAACAAGCGTTTTCTTGGTGGAATTGTTCACAGGGTCTACACCATGGAATCACTTCTTCTACCATGTTAGCTGAGTCTAACTGGTTTGGAATCCTAAGCTCTTGTTGAGGAAACTTCTTTTGATGCATCTGATTCTGCCTAGGCTGAAAGTTCTTAGGTCCATTATTTCTTTCCATTGTGATTATTCTATTGTGCACACTGATCTGCCATAAGTTGGTTTTGACTAGTAATCAAGTCTTTTATCATGTCTGTTACCTTTTCCATGGGATCTTTAGAGGCTCCCTTTTCTTCTGATTCAAAGGGTTTTCCCTTTTCTTCATTGTATGAAGTGTTTCCCCTAGTGTAACTTGGAATGTTGGATTTGCCTGAAGACTACATATTCTTTTCTATTTTCTCGGCCAATTCCTGAGCAGTTTTTAGATCGGCCGACTCTTTGTCCCTTAACTGGTACCTAAAATCACCAGTGAAAGCTTCGATGTAAGATATGAGGATGGAGGCATCCCTTGGCTTGATTTCTCTAGGGAGGTCTGCAACCACACGCCTGAACTTAGTATTAAATTGATCAATGGTTTCATTCTCCATCTTCTTTATGTTATGGAGGGCAGTAAGCAGATGTCTTGGTTCTTTCTTTCCCCCCCATTTCTTCTTAAAACCCTCTAGGAATTCACTAAGAGTTTTATATGAATCATCATCTAGGTCGAAGTACCATTCTTCAGCATCATCTTCCAAGGATAAAGTAAAGAGCGTCATTTTGACATTGTCATGGTCATGGGCAGCATCATTGCAATAATTGACCAGGTGATTTTCAAACTTTCGAAGGTGAGACTTGGCAGTGATGGCATTATTGCCCTGAAATATGGGGAGCTTCTTGATAGCATCTTTTGGAATGGCATGGGGAGCACCTGCTATCTGAGAAAAGTCAAGGGGTTTGAATAATTCCGTTATTTCTTGAGATTGGTGAACATGACTCTCTACAAATATGTGATGGATATCTGAGAGGGATTGGTCTCCTAAATCTTCAAGGTTTCTACGAGAAGTTTGCCTATTCAATCTTTCCCTAATAAACCTTTCGGGATCAGGGAGAGGATTTGAATAATTGTCGGCGGTTTCTTCGGGTAGAAATTCTTGAAGGGATGTTAGACAGTGGAGTCGCTAGATGGATCGAGTTTTAATTTTTATGTTTTTTAAAGACTAGATCAATCAAAAGTTTTTATCTTTTTAGCTGTTTAGACAAAAGTTAAGCTAAGTCGTACTCGGGAATAAAAAGATTTATCCTCGGCAACGACGCCAAAAAATGTTGCCGCCTTACACACACCTGGGTCACGTGGCTGAAATCTTCAAGCCACTCGGTGTGTCCTTGGGGGCAAGTCTCGAGTCAAGGCTGTCACCTTGTTCTTGACTCCTCCGTTTAGGCTCAACTCTTAACGAAGCCAAGGGGGGTAGACCCTATTAAGTTACTAAGGATAATTACTTAGTATGGTGATGTTAAACTGAATGAGTTACTTAGGAGTTTGAAATTTAACTATAGACAATCAAAGATGACAAGATACAAAAAATGAACACAGAAAAGCACAATGTTGAGACACAATATATATATAAAGCAAGAAAATAACCAGTGCCTTAGAATGGAGTCAAAAGATAAGATCAATGTACTTGCATGTGCTTGGAGTGAATGTTTTGCGATTGCCTCTTGGTACGTTTTAAGTTAAATTTGAGGTGTGAGTTGATTAAAATTAGGCGAAGGGGTGGACTCCAGATATACCCGAGAGTACTTGGAGTATGTCCAAAACTAAACCTTCACGGCTACCCGCAAGGAATATGTGGGTTGAATGGAGTCTCTGGGGCTATTGGTCATAACGCACTTGTTAGGGTGTGACAGAGATCGGCGCCCCGATGTCACTTTTCAGAAGTTCCCGCTTCCTTTGGGTATTTTTCCATCGTGATGGTTTGATCTAGGTGTTGGATTTTCACCTGATGGTTTGTCAATTTGGGAGAGTGAGTCCTAATTATACTAGTCACTCAAGTGCTTTTGATACAACTTGACTGATCAGACGAACCGCAACCAAGTGCAGAGCATACACACCGGAGTCTTGTCAATTTTAGTAAATTTAAAAAATGGGTGTCCTTGTTAAAAAGAAAACCCTCCAGGAACCTCTTTCGATCCAAGTCGATCTCAATTGGGGAATCAAGGAGGGGTTAATTTTATAATAGCTGAAAAACAAATGATAGAAAAGAAAACAGATACACAATTCTAGTTTTCTAATTAGTCTTACCACGAATCTCTTTCCCCTTTCGGGTCAATCGGGAAGTCGTGGGGTAAGTATTAAGATTACTTTGAAATATGAAATATGGAATATGAAATTGATAATGAATTAAAGTATACTACCCTGCAGATTAGAGCTACACTAGTTTGAAAAGGGATGAGTGGAAAGCAAAAAAAAAGACACCGACGCAAATCCCCCCAGGGGGGATGGGGAATGGGCTCGAAAGAGCCTATTCAAAAATTATTTTTATTAATAACGGTTACAATATTAGAGAACTGATATAATGCTTCTTGATCCTTATTCGGAGTGAGATAAAGAGCTTACAAAGTGCGAAAATTAAAGGTTTTAGTCAAATGGGAGACCCCTGGGGGGATTTGAACGCTCCTGAGGCCATTTTCGAACAACAGCTTCTTTTCTTTTCTGTCAAACCTGCTAAAAACTAGCAAGCATATCAGAAACAAATATGCCCAAAAGCACTTTGAAAGTACCTTTGGGTCAGCTTACTTTTAACCAAAAAAAACTAAGTTAAAACTAGTTAAAAGGGGTAAAAAGGAACCAAGGAAAGCAGGCTTTCCTTGGGATCTTGGCTTGCCTCTTGGGTAGCCAATAAGATGTGCACTTTTATTGTAGAATATGAAATTTTAACGTACAACAAACATAAATCAAATGCATGCAAGCTACAAATTTTCTTTAAAATTACATACAAAAAAGGACAATTTCCCTAAAGCTAGATCTAGAATGCTTATGAAACCTTTTAAGAGCAGGATCTAGACTATGGGCTTTGAGAAGATAGATCTATGTTGAAATTACTTTAAGATGATAGATGTAAACAAAATCAAAGCTATGAACAAAGTAACCGGGTAAAAGAGTTGATTTTTCTAAGAAATGAGAAGAAGAAGAGAGAAGGTCGGCTCGTTGCTTGAATGGAGCAAGCTGAAAGGAGGTCATTTTGTGGAGTGCTGAGGGACAGAGTCTTGAGCTTATTGGATAAGGAATGGCGTCAACCTTGATTCACACCTTTATCCAATTAGGAACCTGCAACTAGACAGCACAAGCCTGCACAACACCTCGTGAGATCTGGATATAGATGTATAAAGCAACAAAAATGAAAAATCATGCAAAAATAATCTTATTTAAGCATATAACTGAAATTTTTGAGCATACATTATATGGATAAACAAGATCAAGCAATCTAACTTGCCTAGTTTACATCCTTACTTGATTCAACCGAATCCTTGAAGCCAGAACATGAAAGCAACATAGAACTTGGAAAGAAATTGCAGTTACCACATTAGCAGCATAACACTGAGAATCCACACAATCACATGCACTACACAGTATAGCCTCCAAAGCTTCTTTATTCACAAATGATGATCAATACACAATTACAATAGCAAGCCCTTCAATCCAGCTCTTACTAGCTTGGAAGAGGCTGCTGTGCTTGGATATATACAAAAACCAGGAGATCCAGCCCAGGGGGGCGCAAATCCCAAGGAGATAAACCAAATATGCTGATGGAGAGTCCATCAATGCATGATCTGTGTTTAACTGAGCCAGATCTGAGGCTCACTGAGTGCAATTGTCAATCGGAGAGCTGATCTCACTGACACCTCAACCTGTTGACTGAAGTATCCACCAAAACTCATCCAGATGAGCCAAAACGTGTTGAGGAGAGAGGGAGGGCGAAATTCCCCATAAAGGATGCTGAAGATCAACTCTGGATCTGATTTGATCATCTCCTTCAGTCAAGGATTTGTCATATCCAGTCAATCTGGTTCAGATTTGTCTGATTTCAATCAAATCGGCTGAGAATCCATTGATCTATGATTTTGGATTTGCTCCATTTATTCATCAATTTATTAATTAAAATAATCAATAATTGATTTTTGGGGCTTTCTGACTTGAGTGATGGAAAATCACTCAAAACTAGGAAATAGTGGGTCCATGGGTTCACATGGTGCTCTTAGCTTGAAAATGAGCACCTACATGACTGAAATTGATTATTTGGCCCACTTTTATTACAAAATCAAATTTTCCAATTAAACTATTAAA
>LPNX011176802.1:86060-121578 GCA_001517045.1 Pseudotsuga menziesii
CTGAGTTTTGGAAAAATTAAATTTTAATAAAAAACACTGAAAAAAATAAAAAATTGAAAAATTGAAAAAACCTAGGGGGACTTAGACATGTTCATATGACTCGACCATGATGTCTAGCATGTTTATACATTGACACATAGACTCTAATAACCTCAATAGGCCTAAATGCCAAGCCGACCACCCCAACTTTGGAGGTATGGAGTGAAAAACTTAGAAATTATCAGTCGTTTATTCAACAACGAATAATAACCAAGGGAAAAAACACCCTAGGTTGATCGGATTGACAAATAAAGTCTAAGAGACCGAGTTTTTTAGAGACACTATCATGCTAGAACATTTATTACAATTCCCCCATGGGGTATGAACATGTGATATAGTACAACAAGCACTTCCCAGAAGTACTTCCAAAGGTCTTCTGAAGTCTGAACAAATTATCCTTGTCCGGTTCACCAGGCTCACTTGATAAAAAATCACTAAGTACAACTTAGGTGGTAACACTCCCCTAGGTGCGTGAAAGGCAACAACATTTTTTGGCGCCATTGCGGGGATAAATCTTTTTATTCTCGGAGTATGCCTTTTGTTTTCTTCTTTTTTGTTTTTTCTTTGTTTGATAAATGCTTAGAGTAGATCTTTAATTTTCATATGGTGACTTCACTAACATTTTTCAATTTTTATTTTTACAGGGAAAAGCAAAAAATAAATTTTCGTGAGAGATTTTTTTCTTTTCACGTGGCGACTCCATTGAGGGGATAAAACCCTTGCATCTCATAAATTTGTTGAGATTGATTGTGTGTTGATGAGCTCATGCAACAGTAAAGTTTTTGACAACTCTTCTAGTTCAGGACAAGATCCATGGTTATTCCAGATATATTAAGTTAAATATGGATGATAAAAAGTTAAATGCTCAGATTGCCAAGCATTTTTATCCCATTGACTTCTAAAACATCCCATAATTCCCCAACTTTTATTGTGACCAGAATGATATACATGATTATTTTCAGATCTTTTATGACCATGGTGATTCAACCATCCATCACGTCATGGATTTCATCGGGGATGTTGGCTAAATTCAAAATTGTTCACGAGGATAATAGGAAGCATATATTTGCAAGTACCTTGGCAGAAAATGTTGACTAAATTGTCATTGATGCCAACAGGTGTGTCGGTGTGTCTTGGTGCCCCTTGAGGAGCCCCTGGGGGTTAAGTAGTTGTCAGTGTCAAAGGAGACCTTGTCCAAGCCCAAGTCTGAAGCCCTTGGAGCCCTTGGGACAATGCCAAAAGCTTTGTACACCCTTTAGAGTGTTTAAGTTCCCCTCAGTTGTTTCTTTGGTTCCCAGTTCCATAACCTATGCCCTAGTACCCTAGAAAGTGTCCTTGGTGGGTTGAAGAAGTTGCAATAGGCCGAATGACCCATTCAATGGTCATTTGTGTTTTAATGAGGTGGTCAAAATGATTAAGAAAGTCCTTGAACCCACACCCTGATGGTCATGGGGTTCTTGGTGGCTAATAGAACACACCCATACATATGTTAACATTAAAACCCTTGTCAAATGGTAAGTACATTAACAAAAGACACAAAATAAAAATAATGCTTACGTTGCTACCACTTAGAACCCTTGTATCCTTGCAAAGGTTAAAGTCAGCTTCATGAAAGTAGTTGAGTGTTAAAACAAATTAATAAAATAATAAATGCAAGTCATTACCCTTCAACCCTCCTAGAAGTCATCCATAGTAAATGTTTAATATTAAAACAAGTTTAAATTTAATAAAACATTCAAATGCTTTACCTAGAAGTCGTCCCTAAATGTCCTCCTTTCAACGCCTAAACAGTGTATTAATACACAAAACACTTGCCATAATTAAATCATCAACAAATGTAACATTTGGACTGATATTTTCGGATGACCAAGGAAGAGAACTCGAATTACAGATCAGATTTTTTCACAAAGTTAAATTTTTTTGGGGTTACCAAAATAGTCCAAATCTTGAAGTTTGAACAAGTTTGGTTTTATCTTGGGTTCTCATATTTGATTGAGGCTGCTGCCTTCTTTACAGTCCGAATTCCTCAGCTAGAACAGTCCTGAATTCTTGGAGATCATCCACAGTCTGAGTTTTTCTTTTGTGATATGTTACTACTGCTCTTTTCAACATACACTCCGAATTCTAGGGTGCTAGAACAATTCAAGTTTTGGTTGCGTGACATTGTTTCGTATACACAGTCCAATATTTGGGGTCTGCGACATATGACATGCATTGATCAAGTCTGTGGTTAAGGTCATCATACACAACCCGAATTCAACCACTGGTTAAGAGGTTGGTCTTACATAGCTCAAGTATGAGGTATCGTTGTATACTCTATTATGATGTACACTTTGTGATGCATATGATGACGCACTTTTGTACTCTATGATCTATGATGCATGCATGATGCACTCATACACTCTATGATGATGATGATGTGATAATACATGCTATGACATGATATGCCCTATCATGATGATGCGATGATACATGCTATACACTCTATGATGATGATGTGATGATACATGCTATATGACATAATACACTCTATGATGATGCCGTGTTTATGCATTCCTATACACTATGATGAACGTGCATGCTATGGTATGATGATGCTCTCCTATGCACTATGATGTACACTTGATGTTAATGATGCATACACGATGCACACTGAGATGATGATGTATAATTGATGGTGAGGATGCATACCCTCTGACGATGATGCATAACTATGATGATGCATGCTTATACTCTATGACGATGCATGATGATCAGTGAAAGCATATCATAACTCCTTGATGAATGATTGTGTATGATGAGGGGTACAATGATATACACGAGCAATGTATGGCAGTGAAATGACTTATCTTTATACAGTGATGACTTGGCAGTGATAAGAGAGCAGAGGTTTTCAGCTAGAAGTTCAATGATTGGTTTTGACAGTTCCACAGGTTCAGTTCTTTTATTCTTCAGGTTGGTAGGGTGGTGCTAGGGTTCACAATCTTGTGAGTTAAGCTGTTGTAGCAGCTTGTCAGTTGTAGTTGATGAAGCCGAAGGGGCTGTAGCCCCTTCCAATTGTAGCTGGTAAAGTTGTATTAAATTTGTTTACCCCAGTTGTTGCTTGGTCAAATTTATTTTAAAAAGGCTTCCGTGGTTTTACCCCTAGGATTTGGGTTTCCACGTCAAAATATTGTCTACTGTGCATCTTGTTATTTTCATGTACATTGATGATATGCTACGATTGGTGATTAGCAACCTTCTCTTGATTAAATTTTTTATAATTGTGCAAATACTGATTCAGCCCCCTCTTAGTATTTCAACAGAAAAAGCTGATTGTTGGTTTTTTGGGGATCTTCCAAATAAACACATTACCTCCCTTTCAAGCTTCCTCAGGAAGTTTTTGAAGCAGTGGTGTAGAAAAGGGAGTTGCATGGTAGTAGTGGAAAGGCACCTTAAAATTTCCTTTTCAAATGTTACCCGAAATAGAATATCATGAGGAAATCCAGGAGCCACGCCGTCTCATCATGGTGGATAACATTGAATGTTTTGCGTTTTTTGAAAAAAAATCTCAATAAAGAAGAATATAATAACACATGAAAAGTGTGTAAGATATAACATAGCACATGGTGGGGGCTAGGAGGTAAGACATAGTCCTTTTCTAGCATGGCCCCATGGCACAATCATAAAGAATAATCAATAATCATAAGATAAAGTGACTAAAATGACTAGGACGTCCTCCTCAAAATACCTAAAAAATGCCCCCAAGTGGACCCCATGAAGAGTGAAACTGATGCCGGAGGATGAAGATGACCCCAACAATGTTCCTTGGACTAAATCCATGCCATTTCCTTGCCTCAATTACCTAAATCGATTTTTTCATTAGCCATTTTCATCATTAAAATACTGCTTCGGGAACATAAAACTACTCATATCTCGCTGATGATTGAAACTGGACATCATTTGATTGTAAAAATGGACCCGATACCATAGCAATATGGTAATAACGACTGGCTACATTCTATGTGTCCCTTTGGCGCCCTAGGAGATCCAACCATCAATTGCAAAGCACTTTATTTTAATTTTTTTGAGGCCAAACTGCTGCAAACTGAGAAAATGACCCATACCTCATCTGTAAGTGCTTGAACCTGAAAACTGAGTGCATTAATGGACTCAGAATGTCCAATTACACTAGGAACAAGTACCCATACACCATTTGTCCATAAAAAATATACGTTAGAGGACCCACCCATGTCAGAATAATAATAATAATAATAATATTAATAATAATAAATCCTGTAAATGCTGATAAACATGAAAATAACTCAAGCCATCATAATAAACCGTCAGCTGAAGCATGAATATGTCTAATGGACACTGATAGACCATAAATAATCATCATCAGTCAAAACTCATCTCGGACCCTCATCTCGGACCCTGCTGCTGACTTGGTCAAACTGGGTTGATCGGGTAAAAAAATGATCAAATGATGACCCAAATGCTAATCTCTGACATTGCAAAGTACAAAATGGACATGCATGCTCAATTATCTATGTTAAATTTTAACAGTAAAACTCAAGTACAAGTAGCTTCTGTTGGCGATTATAAACATAATATACATATAAATAATATATCTAAATCAAAGTAATCAATTGCTCTGAACAAGAACCTCAAGTGTAAACTCATTTATCGATTTGGCCATTTTGCTAGTCAAGGGTGAAGGTGAATAAAACAAGGTAAGGCCAAGGGAATGACTTCACAATTGACACTGTAAGCATCTAGGATGAAGGAAAAGGGGATCCACACAACACATACGTTGGACTAGGTGAACAATAGGGAATGCCGGTGTCTCACAAATGGGTGGAATAAGGAGAACGCTCCACTAGACTCTAGATAAGCAACCTTTTAAAGTAGTTATTTGCACAACAGAAGACACTAGTTAACCTCCAAAGACAGGTGCATTGGAAAGCCTTTTGGGCTTCTAGAAAATGACAAAGAAACAATTTTGACAGGTAAGTCTCACCCCGTTGCCTTGTATGGGCAAATGAGCCGTACATTATACAATGAATGAGTGCTCATCCTCTGGCCATCAACTCTTTTTAAGACATTTACTTTATTGAATTAACTAGCCATCCTCAAAGAGCAGGTGCCCTGAATAGCCTGGCAGGCCTTAGATAATGACTCGGTATGACCTCCATTGTCCACCACCATCCATAGGTGCGATGGAGTGACCACCTTGTTTCCCTTTGGGGGAAAATGGCCTCACATCATACAAAGGATGAGTGTTCGTCTCTTGGCAATTGGCTGATTTTTATATTTCATTTGCAACAGTGTTTAAACACACTTTTGCTTTGCTGGCTAGGCATCCATTTAGAATAAGCATTTAAGTTTCGATGCCTTGGTGTCTAAAGACACTTCTGGTAAGACTACTTGTGTTCAAGACCTAGAGGAAGATCATCTTTGTGATAAGAATCACACAAACCAAAACCGAGACACAATTTAAACATGGAGACCTATTCCAACATAGAAGTGAAGGTGGGGAAAATCCTAGATGTCACTAGTCAAGTTACAAGTTGTTTTGAACAAAAAGAAGGGAAGGTAATTGATGGATGGAGACAATGACAATGGTGCCAAGGCTAGCAAGCTGTGTCCCCTAAAGGGAAATGACCAAATCCATACTACAAGTAGGGCATGACCTGTTGAAATACTGAGAGGGGGGTGAATCAATATTTGTAGATTAAGAATTTTTTTTAATCAAGAGCAAGTTGCTAATCACCAATCATAGCATATCATCAATGTACATGAAAATAACAAAATGCAAAATACACAATATTTTGACGTGGAAACCCAAGTCCTTGGGGTAAAACTACAAAAGCCTTTTTAAAAATGAATTTGACCCAACAACAATTGGGGTAACAAATTTAATACAACTTTTCGAGCGACAACTGGAAGGTGCTACAACCCCTTAGGCTTCGTTAGCTGCAACTGACAAACTGCTGCAACAACTTAACTCACAAGATTGTTAGCCCTGATGCCACCTTTTACACACCTGGGGGGAGGACGTGGCATAAATCTTCAAGCCACTCGGTGTGTCCTTGGGGGCAAGTCTCGAGTCAAGGTTGTCACCTTGTTCTTGACTCCTTCGTTTACGCTAACTCTTAAGGAAGCCAAGGGGGGTAGACCCTATTAGTTGCTAAGGCTGTTAAGGCTTAGTGTGATGATATTTTAGTTGTTTAGGATTTTTGATAAAAAATAAACAATTGAACAAGATATTGTAACATACATAATTTAAACACAACACCATATAGATTAACACGTGAGATGTAAAACACAAAGAAACAGATGATTGTAAAATATAAAACCAGTGCCAATGGAGTCCAAAAAATAAAAGAGTGCTATTGTATTGCCGAAAAAAAATGTGTTGCGAGTGCTCTTGGTCAATTTTAGATTAATATGGAGATGAGTTGATTAACTTATGGGTGAAGGGAACTCCAGATATACCTGAAGGTATGAGGAGTATGTCCAAAACCCTTATCCGATGTGACTCCCCGCAAGGAATATGTGGGTTGGTTAGAGTCTTTGAGACGTGTTCAACACTACACCAACAAGGGTGTAGCTTAACTGTGTCTCGAGGTCACTAACCGGTTGTTCCCGCTTCCTTTGTGGATTTTGCCACTGCAAGGTGTTGGATTTTCGCTTGGGGAGGTTAATTGAAATATGAAAACTAATTAAGCTCGTCACCCACGTTGCTTTTGATGCAACCAATTGTTCGGTCGAACTGCAGTGGTGCAGATCATACACAACGGTGTCTAAGTAATTTTTATGGATTTTATGACTTGTTTGTTTGTTTAAAAAGGAAAAAATGACCTCCAAGAGTCTCTTTCGGTTCAAGTGAACCTCAATTGGAAAAGCAAGGAGGGGTAATTTTTATTATGTTAAAGTGAAATAAATTGAAAAGCAAGAAATAAAGACAAGTTATCTAATTAATCCCACCACGCATCTTTTTCCCCTTTCGGGTAACTCGGGAAGTCGTGGGGTAAGTATTAGTAATACTTTGATTTAACAATATATGGAATGATATAACATTTATCAAAGTATACTATCCTGCAACAAAGAAATAAACTAAAGAAAAGCAAAAAAATGCAAAAACAAAAAAAGACAAAGACGTGGATCCCCCCTGTGGGATGGGGAGTGGGCTCGAAAGAGCCTACTCGACATATCTTTTATTTATCGCAGTTACAATATTAGAAGAAGTGCCCTTTGGTCCTTGTTATTTGGGATCCAAAGGCTTACAACAAAAGAGAAAAAGAAACTCGGTTGCAGGGGGGACTTCTGGGAAGCTCCGGATGGCCAAAAAATGTATTTTCAGGTAGAGTTTCCTTCTCCTTTTTTATGGACCTGCTAAAAACCAGCAAACAAATGTCAGTAAAAAGTGCCCAAAAACACTTTGGAAGTGTCTTTGGACAACCCACAAAAATTACCCAAAAAATACTAAGTTAAACTATCCGAAAAATGCAGTAAAATAACCAAGGAAAGCAAGCTTTTTCCTTGGGATCTTGGCTTGCCTTTTGGGCAGCCAAGACAATGTGCACTTTGTATTGCAAGATTTATCTTTAAATAAAGAAAGATTATTCACTTTAAACAAGCTTTAGATCTACTTTAAAACCGCTTATAAAAAATGAAATTTTTTTACTGCTAGATTTAGTTTAAAAAAAAAGACTTGGGGGCCAATTAGTTTTATGGTGGTAATATCATTAAGGAGCTTGGTTAAATTTGGGAGATTCAACACAATCATATATGAAAGGTTGGATAAGGAGTATTATCCTCACCCTAGAAAAGTTAAAGAAACTATTATGGAAGCCATGGGTATATTTGAGGAACTTTCGACGCTGGAGAATGGGTATACTCCATCATTTGGGTAAGCCAGATGCTTCGCTCATATTGGAACGTGAATTGTTCCATTTATAATGAAAGCTAAGTGCATTGAGTACATAAACACTTGGATCACGACTTGGATTGACACCTACCTGGCATCAACCCTTTTATTCCTCTCCTTTTAGTCGAGACCTCCTTCCGTCAGACCTCGACATGCTCGCTTTTTTGCACCAAAGACTGGCCGACTCCGCTCCTTGATCTGCTAAACCATATACTTCACGCTGGCGGCTGGCTCGAAGAGCTCAGGCCCCTATAATTATTCCTCTTAAAGAGCTATGCAAAGGTGAAGGTTATTCCAACGCGGCTTGTGTGCTCCATTACGAGGTGCCACTTTGTAGATCTCCGAATTCGGGCCTGCTGTCCAATTACTAATGCCATGCTACAATTGAGGCATCGTAGGATGACCACCTTATCATGTATCTTATTCAATTTTATCAGTCAAGAGGTAGGTTTTGGTAACTTCACCTAGAAATAGATCGTGTTAGATCTCTTGGATGATACACTATTGAACCATTTGAGCATGCTGCGACACCACTTAATCCTTTTATGGTAGGCTGGCGCAACTACAATTGTTGGTGAAAGAATCTGCTGGGCTACCCCTGGCCTTAAATCGATCAAATCACTTCTAACAAGCTACCTCATTATAGACATCCAGAGATATTACTAATGTTGATTCACACAATCTAAATAAAGAGCCGATGAGTCCAATTGATGCTGAGAAGTGAGGGCTGTGTTTTCGTTGAGTCATAGGGAAATTTAAATAAATGCCAATTTGGAGTAATAAGAAGTATTGAAATGACTAGTTAAAGGCGTATAATTAGGTTGTTTGACTCCCCTCACATAAGCTCCCCATTGAATTCGGTTCCATATCTAGTTGCTTATACACCGATTGCATCACCAGTCGAGTCTCGAGGTACTACTTCTATAGAGAATTTGCAAAATATTCCCCTTCCTACTAGATAGCTCTTCAGCGCAGTAATAACTCTATAACTTGTTAATCCCTCTATAGATTTGTAATCTCCCCTTTTCCAAACCTTATTTCAAGTAGTCTGGTGAGTATATAAAGCTAAGACAAATATGAGTACCTCGCATCAAGATGCCAGATAAGCAATTGGTTACCCAGTCACTCGCGTGCAACAACTTGATAGATGGTAGTGCGCCTTACTAGGATACTCTAGGGATCTCGAATGAATGTTATAGAGCTATGAAGCCCTACTAATCACACCATCCAAAGCAGAGGCAAAGATTGAGATCAAGCTATGTGCAGGTGAGGTAGATCAGAGGTGGATATATTTTTCCTATTGTTTTTTTGTGCTCATTAGTTGTTTTGTTCTGTCTCGTATTAAAGGCAAGGTTTGTAGGAATCGACGAGTTCCAATATTGTTGAAATATTGTAACTTCAAAGGATATTCTAAATGTATTTTATCGATGTACCCCAAGGGAGATGTTCTATTCCTTTGTCGAGATGTTATTATTGTAATTGGTCATCATAGAGTCATGAGGTAAAGCCTCCATTGTAAGTCGGGTCAATAGTACCCTAATGAATATAATAAAATACTGTTTTGTGATTTCCTAGGTGAAGTTGGCCCAAACAGTTTAGTGGGGCCGACTTGATTAGGGTAAAAGTTAGTTGACAAAAAGAGTATAAATAGAGGAGCTGTGCTTCTCATTTTAACACAGACTCACTCACTTGTGTAGCGCATAGGAGAGAGAGAGACATACCAACAAGGAGGAGAATACCTGTTTTGGGATTTTATCTTATACATCTTATACAGAGGAAGTTTTGCTGGGTTTTCTTTCCCTTGAGTGTTTCCCAGGATAAATGTTGTGTCTATCTTGTGATTGTGTTTCTTTCAATGATTCTACATATGCTATTGTTGTGAATTTGGATTAAACACTAATGATATCTAGCTAAGCATATGGAATCTTAACATGGTATTAGAGCTAGCCTGAATAAAACAACTTTCACAAGGTGAAACTCTCTCTCCTCTCCTTCCGGAAGAAATTAGGGTTTTTGCACAAGTTTGGAATTTTGAAGATCTGCTTGCATAAAAAGTTGCGCCTCCTTAGAGCACATCTATTGAGCCTTGGATTGAAGTTTTTGGGTGGTTGAATCTCCGGGAAAGCCAAACCGTAGTTTGGCCTTGAACCAAAAAACTGCAGAAAACCAGAACCAAAAATTCTGCAGAAACTGCAACCTCGCAAGTAAGTTTTGAAGGGTGAAGATTTGGGATCTCTAGAAACCAAGTGGACCAACCAACTCGCCTCAGTCAAGCGCATCTCTTGGTAAGGTCATCTTTTCATTTAGAGAAATTTCAATTTTTAGTGACCTTCTGGATAGGATGGCCCCAAGCACTGAGCTTGAGGACAAACTGGAAGGCATAGAAAGCTTCCTAGCATGGAAGTATAGGATTGGTCTCATTCTTAGAGAAAATGGTCTTGAGAAGTACATCAAGGATGAAGTTGCAGAACCAAAAGAAGATGAAGCTAAGGAGAAGCATGAGAAAGACCTAATCAAGGCAATGAGGATCATTGCTGATTCTATCAAAGATCACTTGATCCCTCAAGTGTCGTCTAAGAAGACACCAAAGCAAATGTACGATGCACTTTCCATAATGTATGAGTGAAATAACATCAACATGAAGATGAATTTGAGAGCTCAACTGAAGGGCACCAAGATGAGCAAAGGAGAATCAATTCAAGATTACTTCACAAGGGTATCCCAATTCAGGGAACAACTAAGTGCCATTGGAGACACCCTTGATGAAGATGAACTAGTTATAACTGCTCTCAATGGTCTCATTAGACCTTTGGATTCATTCATTCAGACTCTGTGTGCCAGAAAGAAAGTATGAAGTTTGACATTGTATGGGAAGATTGCATTCAAGAAGAAGCTAGAGTAGCTAATAGAGAAGCTCTTCTTAGAGAAGATGATCAGGCTCGAGCCATCCATACTAAAAGAAGACAACAATCAAACTTCAAGAAGGATAGATATAAACCTCCAAAGAAGTTTCAAAAGAAAAGAGAAAACAATCATAAGAAAGATTACTCAAAGTATCAATGCTATAACTGTCATAAGATAGGACACCTTGCTAGAGGGTGTCCATCAAAGAAAAAGAACAACAAAAGACATCATGCTCATCTAGCTGAAGATGAGGACGAGGAAGAAGAAAGACCTCAAAAGAGATTAACAAAAGAAGAAGATGTACTATTCTTTGCGCTCTCTGGGTCTGTAACATTTGGAGAAGACACATGGCTTATTGATAGTGGTGCTTCAAAGCACATGACAGGGAAGAAGCAAACTCTGTCAAGACTTGAAGAAAAGAGCTCTCCTCAGAAAGTATCATTAGGAGATGACTATCAATATCCCATTAAAGGTATTGGTGAATCAAGCTACAAGCTTGACTCTGGAACTTCCATGAAGATGAAGGAAGTACTATATGTACCAGGTTTGAAAAAGAACCTACTTTCCATCTCAGCACTAGATAAGAAAGGATATAGAGTTGCCTTTATAGATGGACACGTACTCATGTGGTCCAAAGGAAAGACACTTGAAGAAGCTGTGGTCATTGGTGAAGAAGGAGGACTGTACAAACTCAAAGGACATCCAAAGGCAAACCTTGTCCACGAGACTACTAGCTCAATTGAACTATGGCATAGGAGGCTTGCTCACATCAACTACAAAGCACTACCCTATGTGAGCAAGGTGGTAACAGGGTTACCCGATCTGAAGATTGTTCATGAAGGAACTTACAAAGGATGTGCAAAAGAAAAGAACATCAAGAGTCCCTTAACGAAAAGTGAAACAAAGACTAAAGGTACGTTGGAATTAGTTCATTCTGATGTATGTGGTCCTTGTTATCACGTATATAGTAGCTGGGCTACCATATTCTATTTTTCAGATTTCGGTCCATTTTTCAGGCAACTCCCTTACATACGAGATGCTGAGATGAGCATTTATGATGGATCATTATTTTATTGATGGACTATAGTACTCTCCCATGCCATGACTGAGTCTCATGACACTCAGATTTGAGGACTGATGTAGTCATTTAGCCATTTGCAGAGTAGTTAATAGTGCCTAGATTTGCATTAGTGCTTTCTCATTGGACAGATGTTGGTTCAGATGGATTATTTACATGTTTATGACTCAACTTATATTATCTTGTGTTATGGTTATCATTGCTCTTATACTCATTCTTGTGACATGTATTAGCATTTAGTGTCATGTTCTGGCGGTCATATTAATATGTGGACTTGAATGTATTGATATTATGTATTGATGTCCTTACTCAGACCTGGAAGTTTTTGATCTATACTCATTGGTTTTACCCTCCTTAGGGAGAATAGAGGTAGTCGTTCCCACCATACTTTGGCTTGCTAGTGTTGGTTTCATTATTCTCTCTCCACCTCTCTATTACCTTCTAGTTATTGTTTCCGATGTTACAACAATAAAATAGTAAATAATTAGGTTATAACCATTAGTAATAGTAATTAATTTGTAAATATAGTTATGAAGAGAAATGTCTATTCAACATTTGATGGCCAAGCCATATTTAAGGAAGCCATCTCCATTGTAATAAATCATCCATTCAGTTATTATACATTTAATTATTTGAAGATGGAACATCTTCCTCCCTAGACATGGATACGGGCCGACTTAATCCAGTTATGGATTATCCATTACATTGGATACAGTGCAACATTGGTATCAGAGCTATACGACCCTTG
Organism: Pseudotsuga menziesii; assembly: GCA_001517045.1. Taxonomy (NCBI): domain Eukaryota; kingdom Viridiplantae; phylum Streptophyta; class Pinopsida; order Pinales; family Pinaceae; genus Pseudotsuga; species Pseudotsuga menziesii. Next base: position 98,745 of record LPNX011176802.1, read on the forward strand.
GCCATTATTTACACTTTGTGTAAATTTAATTTTTAGGGGTTCCCTAAAATATAGGACATTGTCCAAAAAAGAAAAGAAAAAAAAAGGAAAAGAAAAGAAAGAAAAAAGTTAAAAAGAAAAGATAAAAGAAAAAAAAAAGTAAAAAAACAAAAGAAAGGAAAAAGAAAGTAAAAAAATTTAAAAAAAAGATAAAGTAAAACCAACACATGGTTTTGCTTTCCAACTTCAACCCAAGCTGCACCCCCCCTCATTCCACGTAGTCCTACAAACATAAACAATATTAATAAAATAAATATTATTATATAATATTTTAAAACTTATTAATCCACCTTTTAATAAAATATTTAAATATAATATTTTACATTTATTATTTTATTTCAACACATTAAATAATTATAATAATTATTATTAATTCATTAATTATTTCAAAGACAATAGTTGTCTTTTGTTCCTCCACAAGTCAAAATAAACTTCCTAATACACACATTCGCATAAAAGGACTCAAGCTATGACGAAATTAAAAGACAAACTTGAGAAATTGGGGAAAGACATCAAGGCCCTCGTCGCTAACCAAAAAAGCTAGAAGAAAGAAATGAAAGATAGCAAGGCACTTAAGAAAGAAATCAAAGACGAATTTGTCCTAGTACTATAAAGAAAACTTGATGACAAACTAGACATCATGAACGAGAAACAAAAATAGTTAAATGACAAGATGAGTGCGATGTCACAAAACATAAGCACCATGGCACAAAACCTGAGCATCATGAAACAAAACCATAATACAATAATGGAAATGTTACAAAAACTAATGTCTAGTACAAACCATATAAATGACTCAGATATGTTGGACCACTATGTCAACGAAAATGAGAGCAACAAAGTCCGATCAAGACAATAAACAAGACAAGGAGACAAAATATCTTAAGGATGACCAAAATAACAATAATATAATTGATCAAAATAAAAATGAGCTCGACCAGGATCATAATAAAAGTCAAGCCAGTATCGTTGACAATAATGATGATCCATACAATGACAAAATATGGATCCAAAGGAATCCAAGTCAAAGAAATCAGATATCATAGATTCATCTTCTACCTTAACTGTTCTACCACCTTGGAGAAACCTAAATATAACATTATTTGGCGACTTTGAGTGGGAGAAGCCTCAAGAGACGTCACTTCTCGAGATAACTCGTAAGGATAATAAAAGGGAAACATTACGTGATGACATCATGAGTATTGTGGGACAAGTGATCTCTAAAACAACACTTGATATGGTCAGTCACAAAAATTTTCCTCATATTCATGTACATGGAAAATGGGACAACAATAATAAACATAATGATGTACAAATTCAAGTCACAAATGAAAGGAAAATGACAAACTATTGCGTAAAGACCAAGCACATACCTAATACAAGTTCTAAAAAAGACATAAAGGAAGTAACGATGTTGTTTTAACACAAAATGAGAATGAAAAGACGAAAACAATAATCTAAGCCTCAAAGCTTTCCTAAGGGGAAGGCAACGTTACAACAATAAAATAGTAAATAATTAGGTTATAACCATTAGTAATAGTAATTAATTAGTAAATATAGTTATGAAGAGAAATGTCTCTTCAACATTTGATGGCCAAGTCATATTTAAGGAAGCCATCTCCATTGTAATAAATCATCCATTCAATTATTATACATTTATACATTTAATTATTTGAAGATGGAACATCTTCCTCCCTAGACCTGGATACGGGTTGACTTAATTCATATACGGATTATCCATTACACCGGATATGGTGTAACATCCGACTTGACCTACTACTTGACTTATGGCTTGGAGTACCTTTCTCCACTAGAGCCTTTTTGTTGGACAAGCTTCCCTATTTATTTGTGTCTCGGCTCTGAGTTGCCTAGGTTGTGTTGGCTAAACCTGAAACAAGTAGCGCTCCCATCAATACAATGTATTTGGAAATGAATGAATATCTTATGAAAAATCTCATTCATGAAAATGAGTGTTTTTAAACATACATGAATGAAAGGCAAGCCTAATGAAATTGGCTTTGAAGTACATTGAAATGAATATTTTAAAACATTCATGAAAAGTAGTGATTTTAAACATACATGAATGCGTGAAGCCTCAATAATAAAAATCCGTGTAATAAATACATGGACCAAGGCTATGGAAAATCAAAGGCCCAAAAAGCAATGGTTCTCTTAAAAGTTATATCCAAATATATGCTGGCCTTACTTGTATTGATTTGGATTGTGAGCATTTGTGAAGGTGAATAAGCACCTCTAAAGTAGCTTATCCATTTGTGAGACACTGCCATCCCCCGTGTTATTGCTTGTCCTGCATATGCTAGAGTGGATATCCCATTTCCATATCCCAAGTGTCACAATGTCAAGTTGGTAGTCATGCTTTGACCTAGCTTTTGAATTTTAGCCTTCACCCTGCACTAGCAAATTGATTACAACTATAAAGTGAGTATGGTCTTGAAAGCTTGGATTGAGTTATAATTAATAAATATAAACCCTATATATTTGGTTGATAGATCGTTGGTGAAATGATTGCTACTTGTTATGATTATTACTTGAATGATTTGTAGAGCATGTCTTAACCTTTGAACACTTATAGTGGATGGATGTTAGCCTGGGTTATATTATATGGTCATTTACAGATTATTATTTTGTCTATCTGGGTATATTGGATATTGTAGATGATTATGCAGAGACTTATAGGGTGTGTGAGTATGCACCTTGGATGGATTTGAACTCCTTGAGTCCAATGAGACAGCTTGCTTTCAACTTCGAGTAGTTGCAGAGATGATTTGGCTGATTGTACCTTTTTGGTGCAGTTTTGCCATATTGGATGGCTTGTTTGAGTAGGGAGATGATTTTCTTGGATCTCCTAGGGCGTTGTATGAGGAAGAGGGGGTCCAGCCATTTGTTTTTACCATATTACCCCCCTTCCAGAGAGCTTGGTGGGCTCAGTTGGATAACGTAGGCACCCTAGGAGGCAGTTTTGGGCATATCATGTTTCCCGAGGCAGATACAAAATAATTAAAATGGCCACTGAAGAATTCGATTTGGGCTACTGAGGCAAGAAAATGGCATGGGATGAGTTCTGATGATGAGTGTGATGTCTTCCACTTCTTCTCCAACAGTTGTAGCACTTAGATGGGCCCACATCCATGTTTCAGACATTTATTATTAGTTTTTGGAGCTTTTGGAGGCTCACGATTTCTTCAGAGAGGCACTATTTGGCAGTTAAAAAATTATATTATTTTATTGTGCCATGGGGACACCCTAGGGGAGATAGTTAACACTCCTTGGACCCACCATGAGCTTCATTTATTTTTATTTAGTGGGATCCCCTCTCCTAGGGTGATTTGGTTCATTTTTATATTATATTATTGTATTGATCCATGTATTTTATGTTGAGCTCATCTCAACCATTGATTAGAACATTTGGATCTTTTAAGGCTTAGCCATCCATTTGAAAAGTGGTTATGATTTTGGTTCTCTTATTCCTATTTAAAGGAGAGAGCTTCTCATTTGTAAGGAGTCTTTGGCTTTTGGATCTGGATAATAGAAAACTATTCTTGTGGAATTTTTTTGGATCTCCTTTACATCTGGTGTTCTTAAATGGTGATTGGAAAATCTATTGCTTCCTAGCATTTGGGTATTTTTGTGAGATCTATATTTTTGAAAACATTGTCTTGTCTATAGGAGGGTGACTTCAACTTGGGTGTTTTTACAGGGGTTCCTCAACTCGCTTGGCTTGGATGCGTTTTGTATCAAGGGGTTTTCATTAGTATCAATGCGACCTATGATTTCATCTTGCTATTTTCTCATGACGCAGCAAATATGATATGGTTGACGTTTGTTGTGCAGGAGAGAGGGCGCAATGGCTTCCTTGGGCAAATCGTTGGACATAGAAACCTCATCAAATCTTCTCAAATTGATCGGGACAGCTTATATCATCACCATCAAGGCATCTACAAGGTTTTCCAGGTAAGATCTATAGGTTAGTGTTTATTTTCTAGATCTTAATCCATTGGCATCTTCATTTTCATCTTAAAACTCTAAATATAAAAAAATCAAAAAATATTATAGATCAAACTGCTTGATCTCGGGGCAAACCATTTCTGGGTTTTGGAGATCAGGTCAAACCCTAAGTGGGTCTTCCTCAATGCTAGCTAAAAGTGACTCCATTGGCCCAAATCCCAAGGCATTGGTCTCCAAACCCTAACGCTACCCCTCTTTTTGCCTCTTTCTCCTGCGATTTGACTTTTTCCTTATGGCTCGGGTGCTTTGACATTGTCATATCTTCTTTTGAGTCTATCCCTCGGTACTAGATAACCCCAATCCTGTTCTTGCCCTCTCTTCATTGGTCACGTTTCCTAAGGCAGTGGATATCTCAATCTTTTGCTAGTACTTTGATCTCGAATCTAGTATTTGGCTTATAGGTCACTTGTGTCTTGAACTTGGATCAAATCTCACATCTCATAAACCCTGATCCAAGCCCTAGTTCACCTAGTGACGTCATCCATAGATCTAGGGTCTCCTCCACCTTACACATTATGTACTTCAAGTCCATTTGATTTGATTTGGTGTTTAGGTTTGATCTCTCCTGTTGGGAGTAAATCTGGGTCTCCCCCATTGTTGTCTTGGGCTAAGATAACATCAAGTGAAGATTGCCTTGATTGGCGTGACAACCATCCATTTGGGAGTCAAGGCTATCCTGGTTACACCTCTTTAGTTGCCCATCCTTCTACCATCCTAGTGACGTCATCCATAGATCTAGGGTCTCCTCCACCTTACACATTACGTACTTCAAGTCCATTTGATTTGATCTAGTGTTTAGGTTTGATCTCTCCTGTTGGGAGTAGATCTGGGTCTCCCCCATTGTTGTCTTGGGCTAAGATAACATCAAGTGAAGATTGCCTTGATTAGCGTGACAACCATCCATTTGGGAGTTAAGGCTATCCTGGTTCCACCTCTTTAGTTGCCCATCCTTCTACCATCCATCCTGGATCCACCTCATAGAGGCAACTATAAGTTTGGTGATAACAGTCCTATGCCCTCCACATCTTTAAGTGGATATGAATATTATGTCACATTTATTGATGACTATTCAAGAAAGACATGGATATATTTCTTGAAGACCAAGAGTGAAGTGTTCGAGAAATTCAAAGAATTCAAAGCCTTGATAGAGAACCATTCAGAAAGAAGAATCAAGACACCAAGATCAGATACTGGTAGAGAATATACTTCAAAAGAATTTGAAGCATTCTGCAAGGAATGGAATCAAGAGGGAACTAACCACTCCCTACAATCTTCAACAGAATGGTGTTGCAAAAAGAAAGAATAGAACCATTATGGAAGCAGTGAAAACAATGATTCATGACCAAGACCTTCCCATGCACCTATGGGTTGAAGCAGCAAGAACAACTGTGTATGTGCAAAATAGATTATCTCATAGTGCTCTTGGATTCAAGACTCCTGAAGAAATGTATACATGAAAGAAATTTGAAGTGAGCCATATCAAGATATTTGGTTGTCCAGTATATGTACATATTTTGAAAGAGAAGAGAACCAAGTTGGATCCTTCTGGAAAGAAGGGAATATTTGTTGGATACTGTGAAGTCTCCAAAGCCTTCAGGATATACATTTCAGGATTCCATCATATAGAGCTTAGTACGGATGTAACATTTGATGATGAGACAACTCTTAAGAAATCCAGAAGGTGTCAGCTTGAAGTACATGAAGAGGATGTACCTCCCATAAAAGAAGAAGTTGAACCTTCTCCTGAAATAGTAGCATCTGAAGATCATGATATGCTAGAATCTCAGGAACCCCCTACTATGGATATATCTCGAAAGAGAAAACCTGCTTGGGTAAGAGAAATCATACAAGAAGCAGAAAAGTATGGAGCTCCAGAAGGCTCCACAAGAACAAGCAAGAGATCAAAGCTATTCTCCAGTTATGTAGCTTTGATGCGTGACCTTGTAGATCAAGAACCTACCAGCTACGAGGAAGCTGCACAAAAGAAAGAGTGGGTGGAAGCAATGACGAAAGAATACCAGTTAATAATGAAGAATGATGATTGGGATATAGTACCCAAACCATAAAACAAGAGTGTGGTATCTTCAAAATGGATCTACATGATAAAACATGTAGTTGATGGAAGTATTGAAAATACAAGGCAAGATTTGTGGCTAGAGGATTCTCTCAAAAAGAGAGGATTGATTATGAAGAGACATTTGCTCCAGTAGCAAGGTACACTTCAATCAAAACCATCATGGCACTTGCTTCCATGATGAAGTGAGATCTACACCAGATGGATGTAAAGACAACCTTCTTGAATGGTATGATTGAGGAAGAGGTTTACATCGAACATCCACAAGGATTTGAAGTCGAAGACAGAGTGATTCATGTATGTAAGTTGAAAAAGGCTGTGTATGGACTGAAGCAAGCTCCTAGAACTTGGTATGGTAGAATAGATAGCTTCTTGACAAGCTTGGGCTATATCAAAAGTAAAACTAATCCTAACCTTTACATGAAGATTATGGATGATGAACCTGTCATACTATTGCTGTATGTGGATGATCTATTTCTGACTGGAAATGAGAAACATATAACAGAAAGTAAGAAGAAGCTAGCTGAAGAGTTCTAGATGAAAGATCTTGGATTGATGCATTATTTCCTCGGGTTGGAAGTGTGGCAGAGCTTAAAAGGAATCTTTTTGAACCAGGGAAAGTATGCAGTAGAAATCTTGAAAAGATTTGATATGTTGGATTGTAAAGCCATGGCCACACCCATGGATACCAACTTGAAGTTGCTATCTGATGAATCATCAGACTTAGTGGATATGACTCAATACAGACAGATTATTGGGTCATCAATGTTTCTGACGAATACTAGGCCAGATATATGCTTTGCTGTGTATTAGCACTCCAGGAAACTCTTCTAGGTTGCAGCTCGAAGATGCTTGGTAACTTAATTATTTTTTCAATGATGGGTAATATGGATCAAGTTGGATGACTTAATCAAAACTCACTCACTCAAAACATGCATAAACACACTCAGATAGATAAGGCTTTTAACCACTGTTGTTCATAGAGTTTATAAAAGGTAGATGTATGTAGAATTCTTATTATGCTAGCAGACTCATACACAAAGCATATATAAATGGCTAGTCACAATAAGTAAATGATACTTGCTATTCAATTCATCAATACAAAGATAGGATGACAACTATCTGGCATTAGACAAATAGAACAAACATGAAATAAGCATTCAAGTGCAAGTACAGAAAGGTAGAAGATGAAATCTAAACATAAATGGCAAAAGAAGCTTATATTACTGACATGAAATGAGAAGTCTGAGAGTACAAGTAAGGAAAAGTCTCCAAGTCGAACCCCTATACAATGATTCTTCAATGAGCTTAAATAAGCTTTACAAATCCGTTTCAAGATCCTCAAAAGATGGATCTGATAACCTCTTTTCCTATCTCAAATCCGAATTTGTGAGGTGGTTGGAAAATACAGAAATTTATGGAAATATGCTGCTCAGAGATTGACCTATATCTCTCAAATCAAAACAGATTTTGGAAAACTGAGAGAGGTTTTTGTATATTTTTTTAGTTATGAGCAAGAACCTCTCGGTTATTTGAGATTCGTTTTCATTTGCCTGACATCTATATTTCAAAAACATGTGTCAAATAGAGAGATTATGAGATTTGAAATTTAGGGCTCAGAGATAGATTCGATTCTCCCAATATGTGACACCTGTAGGAAAACTGAAAGAGGTTATTGTTCTTTGGTTTGTTATGAGCAAAAACCTCTCTCAGTTATTTGAGATTCATTTTCATTTGCTCGACATCTGTATTTCAAAAACATGTGTCAAACAGGGGAATTCTGAGATCTGAAATTTAGGGCTTCAAAGATGGATTCGATTTTCTCAATCTGTGACACCTGTAGGAAAACTGAGAGAGGTTATTGTTATTTGGTTTGTTATGAGCAAAAACCTCTCTCAGTTATTTGAGATTCATTTCATTTTCTCGACATATGTATTTCAAAAAGCATGTGTCAAACAGGGGAATTTCGAGATCTGAAATTTAGGGCTCATAGATGGATTCTATTCTCCCAATTTGTGACACTTGTAGGAAAACTGAGAGAGGCTATTGTTCTTTGACATGTCAGGCACAAAAGCCTTTGACCGTTTCACAAAATGATCCTCAAGTTGCCTAGGATCATCATTTGAAAATGATGACTCAACACAGTAAAAACGCCACATTCCTGAAAACACTGCCTCATCTTGCGGGGGAATTTTGACTGCCTTCTCGAGCTCTAAATGCAGATCTGAAAGTACCATTGGAAAGCTGAGGATGTCTAGTTGTCAATCGATTATTTGAGCGTGTAAAACGACCTCTTCGTGGTTGAGAAAATTTAGTTTTTCCAAGGCAGTTTATCGTTTGAAAAACTTGCAATTTTGGTGGTTAAGATAGCCTCAAATTTTACAATTAAGCTATCGAAAGCTAGGCTTTCAGTGGCTAATGAACAGTTGAAATGTCCGCCTAAGCCACCGAAACTTGAGTTTTGACCTTTTTGAAGAAAAAACAAAATCCAATGTTTTCAAACTTTATAACATACCTAAAGCTCTAAAAAATGAGCCAAAATAAATTTAGAAATTTATTTTTCAATGACTTCCTATCACCTAAAATAAACAAACTTGACTATTTTATTTGAGGAGATAACACTGTGAACACATTAAGTCAGTATCTAGTTAAACCTAGACGGGTTCACCTCATAGCTGCAAAGCATGTGATGAGGTACGTAAAAGGTACGATAGACTTTGGACTATACTATGTTAGAGATCATGACTACATATTGTATGGATATACGGATTTTCAGATTGGGCAGGAAGTGCCGCAGACAAAAATAGCACCTCAGGTGGATGTTATTGTTTGGGATCTGCCATGATCTCATGGTTTAGTAAGAAATAGTCCAGTGTTGCTCTCAACATATCTGAAGCAGAGTACAGAGCAGCTTGCTTCGCTAGTTATGAAGCGATATGGCTTCGAAAACTAATGTCAGGTCTATTTGACATGGAGTTGGATACCACAGTGATTTTTTGTGACAACCAGAGTTGTATAAAGATGACAAAGAATCCCGTGTTCCATGATAAATCAAAGCACATAGAAATTCGATACTTTTATATAAGGGGTATGGTACAAAAGGGAGCTATAAAGCTCCAGTATGTGAGCATCGATGAGCAAGTTGTTGATGTGTTGACCAAGTCTCTATCTCGAGTAAAGTTTGAATATTTTCGTGACAAGCTTGGTGTAATCAGAAAAGACTTTCCTCGCAAGGAGGGACAATGATGATACTAAAAAATTTCCTTGCAAGAAGGAATGATGAAGATATGGATTCTCTTCGAAAAGGAGGAACAAGTCGAACATATGAAATTTCCTCGGAAATGAAGAATAGGTCGAAGATATGAACCCTCCTCGGAGAAAGGGGGCGTTGGTTGATGATATAGATCCTCCCTAGAAAGGGGGAGTGATGATAAGGCTGTCATTGATAATGGGATGACAATGAAGCTCTAGTATGAAAGAGGCCAAGTACGCCTAAAGATGCTGTCAAGGTCCGACATTCACTTGTGGACGATAGTATGCTCTCTTGAGAATGGTCTTGCAGGAAATAACAATTTATTCTTGAGAGTGGTCCTTACTAGCTAAGGATGGCTTTGCAGACATTACTCTTGCATTCATTTGTGGAAGTCGTAGAATAACACTCGCTTAGGAGTGGTCCTAGGTTTGAAGCTGAGGATGCTTTACGATGAGTCCTTACGGACGACAGGGCTTGCATTTAGGTGTGGTCGAGATTTGCAGTTACAGACGTTACTCTCGCATGGAGAGTGTACATAGATTCATTTGTGGATGTCGTAGAATAACACTCGCTTAGGAGTGGTCCTAGCTTTGAACTTGAGGATGCTCTACGATGAGTCCTTACAGACGACAGGGCCTGCATTTAGGTGCAGTCGAGATCTGCAGTTGCAGATGTTACTCTCGCATGGAGAGTATACCCACATTCATTTGTGGATGCCATAGAATAACACTCCCTTAGGGGTGGTTCTAGCTTTGAAGCCGAGGATGCTCTATGATGAGTCCTTACAGACGACAAGGACTGCATTTAGGTGCGGTCGAGATCTACAGTTGCAGACGTTACTCTCGCATTGAGAGTGTACCCACATTCATTTGTGGATGCCGTAGAATAACACTCGCTTAGGAGTGGTCATAACTTTGAAGCTGAGGATGCTCTATGATGAGTCCTTATGAATGATAGGGCCTGCATTTAGGTGTGGCCGAGATTTGCAGTTGCAGACGGTACTCTTGCATGGAGAGTATGTTACATGTACATGTAGATGTCGTAGGATAACACTCGCTTGGAGCAGTCCTAGCTCTAACAGGCTGAGGATGGTCTACGATGAGTCCTTACGGACAATATGGTCTTGCATTCATTTGCAGACGAATCAGCTAGTCGATACTATGGACCCTCCTTGTTAAGAGGGAGCATGCTGATGAGGATTGCATCATCCTTGGACCTATGTCCTAAAGTGATAGGGATTGATCATCTCGCAAAGAGATCATGTGGCGACAAAGGATCGAAAAGGTCGAAGTGCGGCTACAAAGGATCAAGAAGATCGAAGTGTTATTGCAAAGGATTGAGAAGCTCGAAGTGCTGCTGAAAAGGATCAAGAAGCTCGAAGTGCTGCTAGCCTGCTACAAAGGATCGAGAAGAGCAAAGTGTTGCTGCGAAGGATCAAAAGATCGAAGTGGTGCTACAAAAGGATCGAGCGATCGTGTGTTGTAGAAGATGAAGACTCAGTACTGTTCCAGTACTAACGACATTGAAGAGTAATTGTTCCAATTACCGATGATTGTTGAAAACTTCCTATGACGTATAGATGTATTACCTTGATACTGCTGAAGATGCTCTCTCTCGTTAATCCTATAGTTGATGATGTTGTTGTCAGTAGAACACCCTTCTCGTTAAGTGCGAGTGTTGAAATATTGTAACTTCAAAGGATATTCTAAATGTATTTTACTGATGTACCCCAAGGGAGATGTTCTATTCCTCCGTCGGGATGTTATTATTGTAATTGGTCATCATAGAGTCATGAGGTAAAGCCTCCATTGTCAGTCGGGTCAATAGTATCCTAATGAATATAATAAATACTGTTTTGTGATTTCCTAGGTGAAGTCAGCCTAGATAGTTTAGTGGGGCCGACTTGATTAGGGTAAAGGTCAGTTGACAAAAAGAGTATAAATAGAGGAGTTGTGCTTCTCATTTTAACACAGACTCACTCACTTGTGTAGCGGATAGGAGAGAGAGACATACCAGTAAAGCGGAGTATGCATGTTTTGGCGTTTTATCTTATACATCTTGTACAGAGGAAGTTTTGCCGGGTTTTCTTCCCCTTGAGGGTTTCCTAGGATAAATGCTGTGCCTATCTTGTGATTGTGTTTCTTTTAGTGATTATGTGTAGAAATAATAGATCAATGCTATGAGCAATGATGCTAAGAAAAAGCACAGGAAATAGATCTTGCTACTAAGAATTCTCACAAGCATACACAGGAAAAATAGAGAGAAGAAAAGAGACTGAATCACATGAATGAAGAGATGAATATTGGTGTGTATCCTTCTATTGAATAATGATGAATAATAGTGTACATAAATAGTACATCCCTCATAGGAAAATTGAATTGTATGGAAACAACTCATAAAGCTCAAAAAGGCTGACTTGCCAAAATATAGCAAACCCCCATAGGTGGCTAAAGCACTTCCCAAATCTATCAAGGACCTCACGAGTTGGAAAAAGCATGAGTGAGTTGTCAAGGAGATGGAAAAAACATGCTAATCCTAGAAAATGGAGAAAAACTAATGGAGGATGGGTTGGAAACAAAAGCTGCCAATTTCCTAGTTGACTAGCTTTTATCTTATCCGAAGAAAAGAAGGAAAAGCAGAATAAAGCAGAATCTGCTGTAAAGTGCTGTATACTAATTCTGGATGGTCAAAAGGTGGTCAAGATCAACCCAGAATTATAAATAAATCATTTCTAGGCTATAGATGGCATGTATTGACTTTAAGGTACAAGTGGATGCCAACTAATTAAGCTAGCGGGTGAATAATTAATCAAATAGTGATTAATTATTTTATCCTAAGTTAAGAGTGGGTTTAATATATTCCAACATTCTGCATATGCTACTGTTGTGAATTTGGATTAAACACTAATGATATCTAGCTAAGCATATGAAATCTTAACAAATATCACCCTTTTATCCTCTGTTCTCATATACCTCTACAACCCCACCCCCTTGTAGTCGCTACCTGAGCTCGATCATTTTTGGTTGTTTGACTTGGAGGTATGTAAGGTTTGCATTTGAGGGCAAGGGCCATTTCTTGGAACAATTGTTTGGTTTGGAGGCATGTAAGGTTTACATTTGGGAACATGGGCCATTTCTTGGACTAGTAAAAGTCTAAGTCACAAGGTTTCATGGATTTTATTGATGAGGTTTGAAATTCACCAAATCTATAATAAATCATTGGTGGTTTGTCTTGAGTCCTATGTTGTACAAGTTTATCAAGCATGGGTATGTTGGGTATGAGTATCTAGTACGGCTAGAAGCTTTGTCCAAATTTGTAGGAAACACTAGGTTGGGAGTGGTAATAATATATATTAAAAAAATTAAAAAGTAAAACATAACATACTTGATTAATTTCATAGCTTAAACTATTTTAGCCTCCTAAGCCTCTAGTAGTGTCATGAAATTCAATCCTGTTATCACATGGATAGTAGTTGGGCTACTTATCATTTTTCATATCAGATTGCCAGTCATGAGCTTAGTCCTTACACTTGCGGCTGATGTCTCTCAGTGCACATCAGTGGTGGATATATATATTCAATTGAGTCATTTAGGGGCAATAGTTGTGGGGCCATCATGTCGTTTTGAGCCCTCTTCATGACCTTCCTTGTCATGCATGTTCAGACCTTGGTTCACTGGAGCAAAGCAGTTAGTTGGATGTACTCTTTCCTTGCCATGTAGAGATAGCAATGTTTTGTACAGGTGGGTTGCAGTTATAGCTGCAGGTTTTAAGTAGGTATATGGCAGAGGTATTATTTTATGGATTTCATTGTTCTTATTGGTTTCATGACTATGATAGAACTTGCTCCTTCATTAGTGATCACTTTTCTTACTTGGTTGCCAATAGGATATGCACTTTGAGTGATGTAGGTTGTATGGTTGATAGTTTCATATACATGCTTTGTCTTGGGTTAGTTGAGGTTGTAACGTTTAGATCAGTTCCCTCTCTCTTGGTTTTGTGCTTGGCCTCTTTTCATTATCCATCGCACCCACCTCGTTTTGAATCCCTTTACTTGGATCGATTGATTAACCTGAGGACTTTCCCCTCTGTGACCTCTTTGCTTGGGTGACTTCCATGTTTTCATGTGTCTCGACTCTAAGTGTGTGACTTTGTCTATAGTCCTGCTTTCTCGTCTTGCACCCAAGATGATTTAGTGCAGTTAGGTAGGCTTATGCCATCTGAAGCGTATTCCCGATAGTCGAAGCAAGTTCCCCATCCTTGGAGTTAGTTAGTGGCCAAGGGAGTAGGTACTCATCCTTTGTTTGATGTACTGCCTACTTGCCTCTAAAAAGGTGTTATTGTGGCAACTCTATCGGTGCTATGGATGCTCGTTGATAGCAGAGCTAAGGTCGTGCCATTATCTGGGGCCTACAAGGCTATCCAGGGCCGATACCTTTAGAGGCTAGCTAACTAAAGGAATGCAAATGCAAAGTGCGCTTAAATGATATATCCAAGTAATTGCAAAGTGGAAGTGAAACTAAAATATCTAAAATCAAATGAAAGCCAAAGCAAATGCAAATTATAAAGTTCTAAATAAAGGGGGCTTGTTACAGTCGAAAGGGTGCTTTTTAAGCACTTCATCCATTTGTTATACATCGCCTTTTGTTAGCGTTCGCCACTCCAACAAATGTCACAGAGGCCCCTATGAATCCCTTCTCTTCAAAGGAAAATCGTGTTTATCCAAAAGTCAACTCTACTTTGATCGAAGCCTTGAAGTCTTACTTACTCCATTTATCACCTGAAAGGGAGGATTGATCTATGGGTTGCATCATAACAACTAATGTAAAATGAGTATGTTTGTAGAACCGTCCTATTATTGCACTTAGTTATTGTCTTGCTATTATTGATTCATTGTGATCACTTATTGAATGGAATAACTTAGTGTCTAGTCGGTTTCCAATATTAATTATGTTAAGATTCAAGAACTAACACCTCTTGCATGTAACAGTCTTGATTTATATGCCTAATTTTAGTTTTGGTCATGTTTGACTTGGTCAATAGGTCAAACCCACAACGAGACCTCATTAAAAGTTATCAGTTTTCATGTTAGTGCCTTTGGAGGCCAATTAGACCATTCCATGCATCATATTGTAAAAAACTGGCTTGATTCATTATTTTTATAAAGCCAATGGATAATAATTAAGCTTTTTTTAATTAAAATTTGTAGATTTGTTCACAATGACTATGATACATTGGACGTGGGTGTATGAGTAGTGGATCTTAGTGTTTTTTATATTTCTATATCCATCTGTGTAGTCAGATCATCATTCCGGGGAAAAGAAGAGTCGATTATGCGAAGATTGAAGATTTACAAAGATTTCCAACTTAAAAAATTAATTAATTGAAAGTGACCAAGGTATGAGATGTGTGGCAAATGTGACTTGAGCTATGTTGGTATGACCCCTTAGAGACTGTTGGACACTTCTCATGGCATTTCATCATGTTATCTCATCATAGGCTTCATTTCCACCATGGGGGCGTCTTTCTCCCTAGGAGGGCAACTTTTTCTTGTGGTGACTTGTGTATCAAAGAAAATGCTAATGCAAAGTTGTGAAATTATTCCTTATGGATGAATTGATCCCTTTAGGATGATATTTGATGTATTATCGTTATATCTTGTGATTTGTATCGTGGGAGTATGAGGCAATTCACCCCCCTCACTAGATTAGACTTATTCTAGTTTGATCCATGTGTAAGTGAGAGATTAAATCTCCACTACTAATCTTTTATTTTTATCTTTTAATCTCAATTGTTCGTTGAAGAGTCAGTTAAAGATTTGGCCACTCTTTTAGCTATAAAAGAGAGTGAGCCCCTCATTTGTAAGAGACTTTTGGCTCTTGGAAGATTGATAATACATTTTTTTTGTGCACATTTGGTATCTAGATGGAACAAGTTTGATTTCTATTTCTTCCTATATTTCTACTGCTGAATCATTGTCATACTCCATATTAGGGATATACCTTTTAAATTTTTTGTGATTGCAGGAGGAGGGGTGTTGTTAGGGAAAGTGTTCCTATGACTGGGGTTAAGGAGGTCACCAACATATTAAAGTTTTTAATTAGACTGCAACAAATTGTACTTATACCCAAACTAAGCTAACATCTTAAGAAAGAATGAAACAAGGTTTAATTGATTGAGAGAGCATACCTTTTCTTTGAAGGCTGGTCCTAGCTTCAGTTTTTCTTCAAGCCAATCCCCAATCAAATACTTCAGCACTTGTAAGAGACAAATACCTTTCTCATAGCACCTTTGGATATTATTAATCTGAGATATGAACAAATAAAAGAATTGAAACTTAACATAAGCACAAGTTCATGAACATAAATCATTCAATAACCAAAGAGTGGACACCATCAATTGGTAAGGAAACAATCTATTTATTGATCAAATGCTTGAAACAAGTACAATCACCTCAGTTTGAAATGCACTTCCTGAAACCAAGTTCTGGGTTTCCTTGCTCCTCTTTTCCAATGAGAATCCTTCAGCATAACATTACCTTTAATGGTCTCCTCCATGTTCTCTAGCCTCTCTCATGTTTTTATGGTCAAATGAGAAGAGAAGTTACGAGGCTAGGACAGTTAGGGAAGGTGGGGAAGTTATCGACCTCAACCACCTCTTAATTAATTTACTTTTTATTTTTAACAAGTTTTTAAAGGACACGCGGGTGTAACAAGGGAAAACTGCGTGTAACATGCGGGTTTTCAGGTTTCCCGAGGAAACTCGCGTGTGCAACTTTTTAGGATAAAACGTGAGTTTGTTGTGGTCAACTCGTGTGTAAAACGCTAGTTGTAAGACTACCACCAACATTTATGCCCCAAACTCCTAACAAAAAGGCATAAATGTTGGAATAAGCATTGAATGATTAAGACCATGTCCCTATATAGCAACTAGGCTCTTCAATCAATTTGTCCTTTTGTGTGACAAAACATTGAGTATTGTCACTCGGACAAAGAAGTGTCGATTCGAGGGATAACAAGGGGCAATTCTCTCTTGACGTCTTGGCTAAACTAGGGCATTGTGGGTGACTTGCCTTCTTGTGATAGGGGTTACTTTGTCAATGAGACAAATGTCACTTTTTCCATTTGTTGTCTTACTGTTTCATTTTGTCATTCTTGCTCTCACCAAATCAATTTGCAAAATTTCCAAGTTGATCTTTATTTGATTTTGTCTCTCTAATTATTCGCTTGGGGTTTTTGCAGGGCAATTTCACTATGGTTTCAATAGCAATTTGCAGTGGAGGAACGTTGATCCAATCAGTGTTGTTGAGGACAGGGAAAGGACCCAAACGTTCATACAGTTACAACCTCCAGGTATGCTATAGAATTTTTGTTGCTAGCTTCTCACTCCATTTGTCATTCAAATAAACAGCTAAACATTAAAAAAAATTCCTTTTTGCAATTCTCATCACGAGTTGGAGGAGCCAGATTCCTCTTGGTCGTTTGTCATTTTGCTTGTTTGGGCGTCTTCATTGGCCCTAGGCGTCACCTCTAAAACTCTCATGAATTCATTTCGACCCTTTCGTTTGGCACTGGTTTGGAAAATAAAAAACGATTTCACCTTAAGATTTGAGAGTCGAATATCTTGTAAAGGGGTCGATTTCTCTTGTTAGGATATTTAGACACTTAGGAGTTAGTTAAGATCAACTTGTGTAATATATCGGTTAGGTAAAAGTGTGTTTTTTTAGTATGCATTAGTATACATTTGTAAATATTTTAATCCGACAGTCACGATGTGTTCTAGACATAGAGTGATTCGACGGTTCAACTTCTCTTAGATCATACCTACCATTGATCTGTCGCTTAACACTCGATTGATCTATGATCTCTATTTAAAGAGCATAGAGGGTCCTTGGCTAGTTGATCGATTATGAGAAGCTCATGTAACTTTCTTTCTTTTGCATAATAAATTGCTCCAAGTAGCTATTTGGCTGGGGCCGTGGACTGTTTCTCTCTCGAGGGTTTTAACCACGTGACTAACATCGTTGTGTTGATCTGTGATCTATTTGTGTGAAGCGGTTTCTCAAGGTGTTCGGTCTTTTGGGAGTACCCTGTGTACCCGAACATGGTATCAGAACTTTTATGAAGAGCCGCTTTCGGTTTTGATCAAGATTTGGAACCAGTTTTGCCGAAACTTTGAAAGGGTTTCTGGTTCTGGATTTTCTGTGCATTTGTGGCCTGTGGGAGCTGTTCCATTGCGTCCGGAGCGTCGTTTCCATCGGGAAATTGTTTTCGTTTCACCGAAAACCATTTTCGTTTGCTCCAGAAACACCCATTTCGGCAAATCTAAAGGTATAATGTTACAGTGACGGATTTGTTTTTTGTAAATCTCTCATTTTTTATCAGTTTATTATTAGATCTTTTTTGTTTTAGTCTCGGACTGTTGCCTTCCCTGACTACGTATGCTCTTTGCCATGCACTTTGCGCGATCGCGGCGAATCGGAAACAGTAAGGGAATTTTTTTTTTTTTTTTTTTTTTTTTGGGTCTTCTCGGTTACGTATGCTCTTTGTTGTGCACCTTGTGCGATCACGGCAAATCAGAAACAACGAGAATACTTGAAAACGTAGACTTTCCGGGTAAGCTATAACCAAGATCTAACCCCATTGTTTGGAAAAGTTTTTTTTGTTTTTGTTTTTCGATTTTTTTGTGATTTGCAGGAAAATAAAGCAAACACAGAGAACGAGAGAGAAGAATTAAAAAAAAAAGCCCCCTTCCTCTTTTCATTATTTTACGTACCTTTTAAACTTAACTCACTTGGTCCAAAGTTGCTTTATTACTTAATAAGTCTTGAGTTCAAGTCTTATTAAACTACTTTTTAGTGCATGCAATTTCTATTTTCAAGTTACTTTATTGTAAAAGTGCATCTCACATCAATAAAATAAAATAAAATAAAAATGAGTTACTTAGGTCTTTTAATTAATTGCCGTACTATTTTAAAGTCACATTATTGTAAAAGTGAACATCACTTATTCTACAAAAGTGATTCACTTCAAAGCAACTTTATTGTAAAAGTGATTGTCAAAAGTTTATCTTGGAAAAATGGGGCTTCTGTTTTTAGTAGGTCAAGTTAATATCTGCCACGTCACTATTGGGGACATCTTCAACTTTTTATTTGATCAAGCATAACTTCATCATCCAGAATCAGTTTTAAGTGCCGTTTTTTTTTAAACCGCATATTTTTTCGACCTCTTTGCATCCAGACAGTTAATTTCTGTTCTTTCAGCCATTATTTTATAGTATGGCCGCCTCTTGTGATATTATACTTACAAGTTCTAACTATTTCTCATGGAAATCTCGTGTGGAGGATGTTCTGCGAAGTAGGGGACTTTTCAGGATAATCTTAGGGAAAGAAACAGAACCCACTGATGATGATAAGAAAATTAAATGGGCAAATAGATGTGATGAAGCTCGTGGATTGATTGGGATGTCAATCTCTACTGATTTGCGATTCCACATATCTGGAAATGATGAACCTAATCTCGCTTGGGAAAAGTTGGAATCTGTGTTTGGTAAACACAATGAAATTTGGGGTCATCAACTTGAGAATGAGTTGCTTTCCTTGAATCCAAATGTTTTTTCATGCATTTAAGACTATTTATCTAAGTATAAAACTCTTAGACTATTATGTGCAGAATGCACGATTAAGAAAGAAGACAATCAATGTATTTATCATATTATTTCAAAACTTGGACCTGCATATTCTGTTTTTGTATCTACATTCTACTCCATGAAAGAATCCTTGACTGCAGCTAGCTATCAAGAGCCTAGCCTTGAATCCTTTTGTGATTCCTTAATTAGAGAGCAATATAAGTTCATTCATCTTGGAATAATTAACAATGCAAATACATCTGGGAAAGCCTTATTGTCCCAACAGAAAGAAAAGTCCAAGCCTCCCAAGAAACAGAATTTTCGCAATAATAAGCAAAACAACAAGGGGCTCAAACCTTCTCAGTCAGCTCCTTCTTTAAAAAATGACAAAGGATCCAAGCAAAAAGGAAAGAAGACTGAGCGTCATTGCAGTTTTTGTGAGAAAGATAATCACGATGAATCTAAGTGTTTTAAGAAGATGGCAGCCTTGGAAGCAACAATGAAGAAGCATCACATCAGCCTAGATTCGTCTTTAGGATCTACTTCTCATGGACATGCACTTTGTGCTTCTGGTTACTCTTATACTGCATCATCTTCTTCTACTTCAATTGAATGGCTCATTGATTTTGGAGCATCTTATCATATGGCTAAGGATAAATCCATTTTTTCTACTATGCATGAATGTAACACCAAACAAATATTTGTTGGTGATGATAGATCTCTTAAGTGTTGTAGGATCTGGAACAGTTCCAGTAGAAAATGGTCATTTCAGTGATGTACTATGTGTTCCAAAAATTTCCTGCAATTTGTTATCAATCTATCAAATTACTCATTCAAATGAAGGTAAAACTGTGACGTTTACACCTCACCAAGTTGCAATCAAGGATTTTAAAAATCCTCAAAATGTCCTTGCTACTGGAACTGTTGATGATATTACCAGGTTGTACAAATTTAACAACTTTGGGTCATCACCTTTACCTTCAGTTTTTGTTGCTCATAGTGATAACTTGAGCAAACTTTGGCATGAGCGATTTGGTCACTTAAATTATCGTTCATTGCAACAACTATGTAAAAACAATATGGTGACTGGTCTTCTGCTGGTATCTTGCAAGGATGGTGTTTGTTCCGGTTGTGTACTTGGAAAACATCATCGAGACAGTTTTGACAAACGTGCCTCTTGGCACCCCTCGGTTCCCTTGGAGCTTGTGCATAGTGACTTGTGTGGCCCTCTTACATCTGCTTCATTTTCTGGTTTCAAATATTTCTTAACTTTCATTGATGACTACTCCAGACTCACTTGGGTTTACTTCCTAAAACTTAAGAGCAAAGTATTTAACATGTTCTTGGCCTACAAGGCCCTTGTTGAAAAACATTCTGGTCATCAAATTATTAAGTTAAGATCTGACAATGGAGGAGAATATGTTAACAACAAGTTAACTACTTTTTGCATTGAACAAGGAATCCAACAACAACACACTGTTCCATATACACCACAACAAAATGGTGTAGCTGAATGGAAGAACCGCACTTTAAAAGAAATGGCTAATTGTATGATCCAATCTAAAGGACTAAGTCTTCAATATTGGGCTGAGGCCATAAATTGTGCAAATTACATAGTTAATCGCACACCCACTAAAGTTGTACAGGGTATAACACCGGAAAAAGCATGGAGTAAAATTAAACCAGATGTAAGTCACTTTTGTGTGTTTGGTTGTAAAGCATGGGCTCACATTCCGGATGAAAAACGGAAAGCATTGCAGCCTAAAAGTGAAAAGTGCATATTTGTTGGATATTATGAAGATGTAAAAGGTTATAGACTTCTTCAGCCACATTCTCATGATATAATCATTAGAAGAGATGTTAAATTTGATGAAAATCTCTTGGCCTGCGAGCCTAACTTGGCGGGTGTGCCATCTTCGGCCTGCGAGCCTGATTCGGCGATTGTGCCTTCTTCTTCTTCTTCTTCCAGTTTCCTTGACAGGTTTCCAACTCCAGTTTCTGATGATGACAGTGAGGATGAAAATCCACATCCGCCTGCTCATGTCCCTCCAATTGCACTAGCACAAATACTTTTTCGATGGGTCCGTTCAACATGTGAAGCAGTTGGTGATCTTGCCAGTGATCCTAGAGATCAATGTCGAACACTTTCTTAGTTTCAACGAGCCTCTTCTCTTTTGGCTCAAGTTTCCGAGAATCATGATCCAGAAACTTTTGCAAAAGCTTAAGAAAATCTAGATTGGGATGCAGCTATGGATGAAGAATATTGTTCCTTAATGGCGAACGATACTTGGGATCTTGTTCCTCTTCCAAAAGGAAGAAAACTTGTCAGATGTAAATGGGTACAGAACTAAGTATGCATCAGATGGAAGTGTTGAAAGACTTAAGGCAAGGTTAGTTGCCAAAGTTTTTTCCCAAGTTGAAGGGATTGACTACAATGAAACCTTTGCCCCTGTAGCAAAAATGAACTCCATCCGCCTTGTTCTTTCCCTTGCAGCCTTACATAACTGGGAAGTCCATCAAATGGATGTCAAGTCTGCCTTCTTACATGGTGATTTACATGAGGAAATTTACATGGAACAACCTCCTGGATATGTTCAGAATAACTCTAGCCTTGTTTGTCTCCTTAAGAAATCCTTATATGGCCTTAAGCAAGCTCCTAGAGCTTGGTATGCCAAAATGGATAGCTTTTTCCTTGACACTTGTTTTTCTAGATGCCATTATGACCCCAATGTTTATACCAAGAAAATAGGAAACCATCTCATCATACTTGTTTTTTATGTTGATGATCCTATCCTTACTGGTAGTGACCCTAAACTTATAACCCATGTGAAATCCAGTCTTAAGCAAAATTTTGAAATGTCAGACTTAGGACATTTGCATTATTTTCTTGATCTCCAAGTCTTGCAAACCAAAGAAGGAATTTTTCTTTCCCAGTCTAAGTATGTTTGTGACCTTCTTCGTCGCTTTTACATTGAAGATTGTAAACCAGCCCCTTCTCCCTTCCAGTTTGGAGTCAAACTTTCTGCCACTTGTACTTCCCCTGAAGTAGATGCCACCTTGTATCGTCAGGTTGTTGGTAGTCTTTTATACTTGACTCATTCCCATCTTGACCTTTCATTTGGTGTTGGTCGTGTTGCTCGTTATATGCAAACTCCTCATGAAAGTCACTGGAAAGCAGCAAAAAGAATACTTCGATATATTCGAGCTACAATTTAGTTTGGGATTCATTACAATATAGGGGGGAAACCTTTGTTGGTCGGTTTCACTGATTCAGATTGGGCCGGCGATCCTGATGATCGAAAGTATACTACAGGTTATGTTTTCAGTTTGGGATCTGGACCTGTCACTGGGGCTTGAAAGAAACAACAAGCTCTTGCTTCTTCAGCAGAAGTAGAATATTGAGCCGCAGTTAGTGCCAGGTAGGAAGCTTTATGGCTTCGACAGATCCTTTCAGAGTTTGGATTCGAGCAGCAGCAACCTACTCCACTTTGGTGCGACAATCAAAGTGCCATCAATCTTGCCAAAGATCCAGTTCTACATCAGCGCAACAAACACATTGAGCTACACGTGCACTTCATCTGAAATCTTGTTCATGATCGTGTTATTGAAGTGCTCTATTGCCCTACAGATGATCAAGTTGTAGACATTTTCACCAAGTCTCTTACAGAAGCGAAGTTTTCTAAACTTTGGTCTATGTTAGGAGTTCAGGAATGTGTCTTTAAGGGGGGATAGGCTCTAATGCCTCCTTCCTTCTCTTAATAGTGTCACTTTTGTAAATCCTTCAATCCTATCCCAAGTTGTTCTTAAGGGGGGATGTT
>LPNX011176802.1:127342-206098 GCA_001517045.1 Pseudotsuga menziesii
CTGTTTCGTGCTACATAGGCTTAAACTGTAAAAATTGATTATATTTATTAAGGAGCTGTGTAGCTATTTTTTTTTAATGGTTGAGACTGTTTATAATTATTCATTTGTAGTGAAGACCTAACTTGCATGTAGTTACTCTGTTTTTGCCATTTGGAGAATCAATTGCCTAAAGAAGAAAGAGGACACTACTAGTTGATGACCAGACATTTTTTCCTGTAGTATTTACCACTGGTTGGAATATGAAGGGGAAAACCATAGGCCTGAATGAATGCCTTTTGCTTCATTGTCATAACTCCTATTTTTATGGGCCATTGGGTGATTCTCTTTGTCCTGAATGCTGTCGGTTCAAGTGCTTACTATTCTATTTTTATATGCATTTTAAGTTTTCTCAAAGAAGAGATTAATCATAAATGTAGAATATAATATCACAATTCTAGTTTCTTACACAATTTTTCTGTTCAGAAATACAGGCTTTATCTCAGAAGGCTAAGCGAAGTAGCCCAAGAGCAAAGTGGGATAAACTCTTCCTTTGGAGGAACTGCAGGAATAAGTTTAGGTTCCATGAGTGCTCTTGGAAGGCTCGACTTACAAGCATTTGCAGCATCTGGTCCAACATCCCCTGAGACTCTGGTGGCTTTGCAAGCAGGACTATTGGGAAAAATAAATGCAAAGAATGGTTTGGGAATGTCTGGAGAGACCTTCTGTTTACCAACGGCATTCCAAGGTGTAAGTTCTAATTCATTAAACAGCTTAGGGTTTGGACAACCATTGTTGAACAGTCAGGGTGGTGTACTTCAAGGCTTGCCTAGTGGTCTCAAATTGAAGCAACTGTCTCAGCCACAACCTTATATTTCTTCATATGAGAATGGTGCATTTTCAATGAATGATACATCTCCAGGACTTTCATTGTTGCCACAGCTTCCAACAGCTGCTGTGGGGCTGGGAGATCTGGACTATATATATGGGGCAGATAACAATTTAGGATTGAGTCTACACAACAATGCATTGATGTTGACGTTATTACAACAGCAACAGCTACATGACACACCTGCACCACTGGCACATCAATCTGGTGTACAGCTGCATGGCCAAGAAGTTCCAAATCTGCCATCTTCCAGTCGTTTAGGCCAATGGACACCTTCTAATACTTTGTCTACCTTAGGCAATGCCAACAGCAGCCAGGGCAGTAGTCTTATTGGTCGTGGTTCAGCACAAGTAAATCTCATAACACCAGAAGAGCATAATTTAACTGTGCAAGCATGTAATGCATATTTTGGAATTAAAAGGATGGAAGATGTCAATCAGAGTCTTAATGCTATGCCAGTAAACAGTGTTTTTCAGCCGAGAATTGTTGGTACATCTAACCCATTGTCTGCTGGAGCTGAAGGTGTAATGAGTTCGCCAGGGATGAAAAGCCCTAGGGAGGCTTCTGAAGTCTTCAATTCCCAGGCTTTAAGAAGTTCTGGTTTGAATTGCAACTTATTAAATAGCTTTGCTCCCAGTTTAATGCAGGGTAACGTACAGGGTTGTCAAGTTCCAAAAGCTGCTTACAATCAAGCATTGGGACCAATAGCGAACCCTACCCTAAATCCACATTACTCTCAAATTTCCTCTGGATCACAGGGCTTGAATCTTTCTGGAATACAAGATCATGTTCTGAGTCAGAGTCTTGGATTTCCAGGAAAGGGAGTAAACATTTCCAACAGATTACCATCAAATGCTGGACACCTGAGGACTTTCACTAATGCACCATGTCAAAGTGATCAGTCTAGAGCTGATAGTGGGGCAAGATTGAAGAGCAGAGTATCGGACTTAATGGTAAGTTCTTTAATTCATAGCGCATTATTCTGTGTAGTTATCCACATTAGGCTCCCTTACAAAAATTACATGTTTAAACAGATTTTTCTGGCATGTTATATTTTTAATAAGAACCTATAAACATGGAATTCATTCTTTGGTTAGATATACGTTATTTGCAGCATCCATTATGTTCGGGTTTTTTCTGAAGCTGCGGTGAGGTTATTTTGTGTGTTTGGTTTTATGTAGACACGTTCCTTGCTTTTAGCAGGAATGTGCATGATAAAACTGTGGGAAATGACAAAAACAATATAAAAGTCCATGCTTATCTTTTATATACTAGTTATTGGTGATTCTGCTGTTTTTATTATTATAGACCATGACCTTTTTCACTAGGTAGCTAACAAATATGGGGTTTAAATATTGTGAACTGCTGCCTGGAACAGGAGGGGACTAGACTTGCAGACAGTGAATTCAGTGTGGATGGTTACAATTGAACAATGTTCATGTAAAATTGATAGCTTTGTGCTTTAGTCAATTTACAGCATGAAGCTGGTCTTCAAGCTGGAAGAGTGGCACAATTGTCGTGATTATACAGGTAATAGAATCCAATTCTGAATGAGAATGAGGTGATTCCTTTCTTAAATAGTCCACTGATCTTTGCTTCAGCGTGGAAAAATTCTTTGGAAAATGTTAATACAATTGTCTCAGCACCTTGTTTGATCTCATATTGCTCTAAGGAGTTTCTTAGTTATGCTATTCGCTGTACAGGGTTATCATTTTTTTCCGTGGTTGTGAGTCTCATTCAGAAACCAGGTGGGGTTTTCAGGGCTTTATGTGAAAAGGCTAGCTTGAAATTCAAGGGCCACAAATTAGCAATGTGCAATGTACACTAAGCATTTTAGATGTACTTTATGCCACAGGGCTTTATGTGAAAAGGCTAGCTTGAAATTCAAGCGCCACAAATTAGCAATGCGCAATGTACACTAAGCATTTTAGATGTACTTTATGCCAGGAAATATTTATCGTCAGATCTTTTGCGAAAGCATGGGATCTGTGCTTATGGAACTGGGCTGCTTTGCATGTAATGATTAATAGCCACGGATATGATTTATATTTGTTTTACCCTAAGCGGCCTACTTCAAGAGATGTAATGGAACCCCGGGTCTTCCTGTACGTGTATGCAGCAAAAATGGAATTTCCCACAGCTTAATATTCTTATGTGGCAGACAGGTAGTTATTTTAATATTAATTTTATCCCATGTAAAATTATGCTTTGGTCTGTTACAAAGATGCCTCTGTGTTGCCACATTTCTCTTTTCGTAATCATCTCGTATGTCTTTTTCAGTATACACAGTTCTGTATTTGGATGCTACTGTCTGAAGCAGCCACTGAGTTCTAAGAAAAATCATTTCAGAAAGCAGGAGCAAGAATGATATGAAAGGATGGCACCGTCAGATGTGTCTAATGCTCCTATTTTCTTGAAATAATAGATTAACTTCCTTTTCATAAAATGAGACTGCTTTTCTCATGAAATGAATGATTAATATTATCTTCTCTTGTAATGAGAGCGACTATTCACCTTCATTTATTTAATGGACACTACTGTTTAGCCATCTTTTTCCACATACTAATTTCATGTTATCCAATACAATGTCTTCACTCAAAAGTTTGATGACAACTCAGCCAGGTACACAAACGAGTATGATGGTGATAATTGACAGCTGTATATGGAACACATTTCCCCTGTTTTATGTGGATGCCTGCTTTTTATTTACATTGTTTTTCTCAGCAATCAAATGGTTATTTACATTGTTTCTGTCGTCAAACTTGAAATATCATTAGATCGTGATCTTGATGGTTCTGCATAGCCAATAATTTATCACGATTTAGGAGGCATTTTCTACTTTCTAGATTTGTTTGTTTATGATTTTCTTTATTGGGTGGAAATTTTGATCCATTCACTACATGAAATCTCTTCATAGAGGGCAATCAAAGAAACATGCACCTTAAAGTAAGGTAAGTAAGTGTTATTGTTACAACAAAATTTAATATCTACAATATAAAGTCTCAAGTGCAATCAAAGAAACATGTACCTTAAGGTAAGGTAAGTGTTATTGTTATAACAAAATTTAATATCTACAATATAAAGTTTCAAGTGCTAAGATGGTGATAGGTTGTGTAATTCAGGAGGGTTGTTTATTGTTGTCTAGGTAATTTTTTTTCATTTTGAGTGAGCTCTTCTTTAGCATAAGTGGGATTTCCTTAAAAGTAGGATTATCAAAGCTATGGACTAGCTGCTCAAGGCGAAAATGAAAACCAAGCCTTGACAAAACAAAGGTGCTTGTTGTATAGTATCTATGTTAAAATGGAAGTGGAAATGGGGAAGGGATATGAACAATATAGGAAATGAAGGAAATAAAATAAGAAAAATAAATGAGATGGGAAGAAACTAGTGCCTATTACTTTGTTGAGCCAGTTAAGTAATGAAATATTCCACGAATCAAATTGCAAATTTGCCACAATCAACTACTTTGAGGTAGACTATATGGTAGAGAAGGCTAATTTGCTGCATTTGACATATTTAGATGTAAGAACTAGTGTTGATACATTCATCATTTAGTTATGTACTTTAAACGGACCAGGTTTGATGCAATTGAAGTGTTTGTTGAAAATAGGCGTGGAAACTAATCTTGGAGAGCTAGAGTTTCCACTGATCAAACAAATATGGTGGTGTTGTTATACATGGTTGAATTATAATTCCAATTCAACAACTAATTTGGTAGATGCAAGGAATTGATATAGAATTATAATAGTAAGTAAAACAAGATTGATAAGTTCCTCTCATTGCTAGACTCCTAAATGAATGGTGTTTTCATCGCTAGGCCTTAACGTTAGAATGACAACAAGATGTTTCTACAATGAATACAAAAGCATAGACAACCATACAACAAAATAGAGCAGTACCTCACTTCTTCTTTATTCTTTAAGGGTTTGATTATGCAAGGGAACTCAATCCACCATCTCCAAGCTCTTACTCCATCTCTTGTCACTTCTCAATCTCTCAAATCTCAACCTCACCACACTCCAAATCACAAATGAATGGAGAGAACATTTATATCTATCTTACAATAAAATACATTTTATCTCCAACTAACTCCATGCCAAATCAAAGAAATATAAAATAATGGAGTAGGTCCTTAACCTTAATCAAAGTTGACTATGTCATGTGGCCTCCATCATTCTCCAAGATAATTCATTCCACTGGATAATATGAAATAATAAGTAAGAAAAAAACTCCATGAAAGAGAGCTGATCACTTAAGATAAGTTTTGAATATTCTATGAGTTGAATGCTCCACTTCTAGGTGAACTCTACAAAATCCTAGATCAACAATATTTTTAAACTATCATTGACATAGAAGGATGTACTCATAAGAGTGCTCGTCAACTACCTCAAAATAAGCATGGTCCATAAGGTTCATGAGCATGTGTGCAATAATAATCCTCCATGAAGCACGTGTGGGTCTCCGTAAGTGGCATGTCCCATTGCATGTGAAAATATGTGAGAAGATGTGCAAAGACCATGCCAACAAGGAACTCCTCGTGCGAACTCCAAGGTAGTTCACTTCACCACCAAATTCATAGAAATGTGTGCAAGGGTGCCAAATCGGTGTAGCACTCCACTTGTAAGGTTGGTTAAAGGTTTTGGGATCTTCAAAACCTCCCAAAATAGAAATATTCATGGGCACTTTCTCCAATGTGCAACCACCTAACTAGAATTAAATATGCTTCAAGGTGGGTATAATTCCTAATAACATGTGCATGTGGATAGATCTAATGAAGATAGAGTCGACCATTGTATTTACTCACCAACTCATCCTAATGAATTCTAGTCAAGGGGATGGCCTCTTCACCCAACCAAAATAATAATATAAAGGGGTGTGCTCCATTAAAGTATTGTGCCATGTAATATCAAGTTGTACCTCCTAGCAAAACCCCACCATGGTAGCAAAGTAAGAATAAGGGATTAAGCTCAACTTATGGCACAACACCACCAAGGGACTATTACATCAACAATACATCATTAAACCTCAGAAACAACTACATAACCATGAAATCCCATGTACAACCCCCATCTAAGTTAAACTTACAAAATGACACACATCAACAAGGGCACTTTCATCATCAAATACACATCCTCTCTGGGTGATGGCTAGCAATGTTACAATGTTGTAAAGTTACATCACCTAGGGAAATCTTAACAAAGAAAATGTTTATCACTATAGCACATCCAACACCATCGGAAAATGAACATAGAAAGGTGCCAACTCCATCAAATATCAAGTATGTTTCAACCACATTTTAAAAAATGAGACCATTTACAACACCCCCTCTTAGTGACAAACCAAGATCACCACCCATTTATTAGAATGTTCTAAGAAAAATTTGACACATGAAGTAGCAAGTATCCATACGTCAAGAGGGATCCATCAATAAAAGACATGAAAGTAGCATTGAACCACAAGATGACCATCCACCTTAGAGAAGTGGATCTTCCCCACCAAAGATCTCCATCAAGTTATCAACTCTCAAGAAGAGAAGAGGTTGCATGAAGATATATGCACCCCGTGTCCATCCAAATGCACCAAAGGTACCAATTGCAAATCCCCACGAATGTAATGTGTTATTGTGCAAGCTAACATGTGTAGTTAAATCCCAAAGAGCACTACTAATCCATGATAACCCATGAGATGTTACATAGTGTCACCTAATAACCACCACTACGCACTTTCAGTTGACTTTTCTCCAACTCGAGGGAGCGTCCTTGGGTAGGATTGTTAGGGTATGGAAATAAGGGCACAAGGTGATTTGAAAGAGATAGCCTTAATAAAATGGAGATTGGAGGTTTTAGGGTTTTTTGAATAGGTGATGGAGAGACCTAAAGATCAATGCCAATATCTAACTAGGGCAGTTGAGTCAAGGTGAATCAAATGTTGAGGCCAAGAAGAATACCCTTCAAGAGTTGGTCTACTTCTTTCAAAGATCAGGGGTTGGGATTAGGGAAATTAGTCACTTACCGATGGGGATAAACAATGGACTTCAAGGTTTACAAGAGGGAGCTCTAATGGGGGAAAGTTCTTAACCACCCAAGATCAACAATGGAGAAGGTAGATACCTTAAAACCCTTGCTGTTGTAGAGGAAAGTGTTCCTATGGCTAGGGTTTAAGAGGCCATCAACATACTAGGGTTGAAAGATAGATGTACAATGTTAACCAAGCATATATAAGCAAGATTTAGAGATAAGTAAGGTCCATACCTGATTCACTGAAGGCTGATCCAAGCTTTCTCTAGCCCTTCCTCTTGTTCCAAGAGACTTGCAAAACAAATTAAACCTTCCTCAAACCAATTTGACTACATGAACGGAGATTATGTTCAGTAAAACATGAAACCCTAATATGATAAGCATCATCATATAATCATAACAGAGATTCAACACACTTTGAACAATGATTTGGCAATAAGAAGGACATCACATCTTTATTAAAAAAGTGGATGAAGTACAGAGTTCACCTTCTCCTCTTGCTAGGCACTTCTCGGAACCTTGATCTGGTTTTGCTGCTTCTCTTCTCCAAGGAACTCACCCTCTAAGCTCTGCAACACAAGGAGATAGCATCTAGGGAAAAGGTGGGGGGGATGAGAGTCCAAATTCCACCAGCATAACAATACAAAGGTTTAAGTTCCTCTAATGGACCTTTCTCCCTCTCTTATATAGTATTTGGAAGAGTAAGGGTTGAATAGGGGTTGATTACAACTTCCAAATCAGTTTCAAAACTTCCCAAACCACCCCTAATTCGAGATTTTTCATATTTTTCATATTTTTTGACCATTACAGGAAGTAACCACGTGTACCATGAAGGAAAAGTCGCGAATGCATAGTGGAAAATGCAGGTTTTCTTTGGAAAAGTCGCGGTTACTTTAAAAAGCTCATTTTTAGGGTGCTTTTGGGCATTTTCAGGCTTTGGAGTCTTCTACGAAGTTGTTCCTTAGATACCTTTCAAATGGTCTAGAGAACATTTTAACCGGATTTACAAAACTCCATATACAACTCCTCCAATATAGGTGTTTTTTCAGTGACTTTTAGTGACTTTCATGAAGTGTCATCATGGAAGTGTCGACATGCGACGAACACATGGGAAAGTGGTCACATGTAGAGAATGTTTCATTTTAGGCTATAACAGATGCCCCCTAATGTATGAGGTTAGAGGGGAAGATGATAGCCGAAATACATTATAAAAAGCAAACAACTAAGTATTGAGAGAGCAGAGAATCCAAGATCAAAGGCTCGAACAGAGGTACCAGAAAGAGAGATAAATGTCAGACAAAACTAATATCTGGGGCATACAAGTCCATGTACAAATGATCGCCATAAGATACAGGCGGATCCAACATGTGTAACTGATGTGACTATCATGGTCGCACAATATGGAAAAAGGCTCCATATCAAATCTAAAGGAGTCATGGCCACAAATGAACAAGGTGGATCCATGCTCAACAATTGATCATAGCCACAAGAATACAAGGTGGATCTATGTCTCAACAAATGTCATATGAAGAGTGACAAGGTCTTGCGCAACTCGGGCAATAGAGAAAGATAATGATGCTACTATTCGGCCCAAGGTCTTCAATCCAAACTGCCCAAAGGTACGAATCCTAACCATGCAAATAAAGGAGCTGAAGTTGAACATGGAGGAAATCGTTTTATTACCGGTCATTGATGAGAACTATTAACAAACGAGAGGGAAACCACCATTAATGAAAATGGTCCCCAAGGTACCTAGTACATTCTAACAAGTGTGAATAGAAGGAATTGAAGTTGAACACCTGAAGAATCCATCAAGTAGGAGACATTAAGGAATTTCCACTATCCAATAGCACGGGAAATTGCCATTGATGACTGCAATCCCCAAGGTACTATCAGAAACTCTAAATCTCATTCTCAGAGCAAGACGTGTTGAAGTCGATAGGAAGAGATTCGTTGGAAGGAAGGAATTAAGGCATTCTCCATCATCCAACATGAGGTAAGTCAAAGACTGAGTGGATCTGCAATTGGTACAAAGTTTTACAACAATGACTGTCGAAGGCTGATGCAATGAACTGATACCAGGAAATGACCGATACAAAAGGTCAAGGCAACTGCAGAATAGTCGACAAAGGTTTAATCCTTGAACAGTGAGAATGACACAAAAGTGACTTAGGCAACTTTGACACGAAATGACTAACGATACAAATCTACAATGTAGGAGACATTGCCAGATTCCACATATAATTGGAAAAAGGGTCAACTGGAGGAGTAAAAACTATGAATCGGGATAAGGTAAAAAACTGGAACCTAATTGTTGATAGACTCAAAACTAGTGCTTTGTTCAAGGAGACAAGACTTGCTGTAAAAAAAACCATGTGAATGAACTTCCCTTCCCCTCCTTCTTGTAAAGGTTTAACGAGTCCAAGAAACTTAGATTTTATTTTTAAATTTTTGGCAAGCTCAAAGAAGAGACAATAATTCTTGATAAAGAATTGATTCATGGATTTTACGAGTCTAAATTAGTGAATGCTCGACGATGTTTTCATATTTTTGAGAGTCTGAAAACTCCAAAGAAGAATCTAGAGGGGTGCTTTTTCATAAAGTTAGTCTCCTAAGTCCAAAAAAGTATAAAACAATACATAGGATAACTCTCTTAGTCTAGGAAAACTATGGCATTCCTTTTTCGTAGTTAATCGGCAAGGTCCGAAAAAGGGCTAAACTATCACCAGACCGACACTCCTTCAAAAGCAAGTAGAAACGCTTTAGTTTTAACGAGTGTGAAAGAAAGTAAGATCATTCGTAAGTTTCCATTTATTTACAAGAATGGTACAAACAACAATAAACTCGATGCTTTGTACTTTAGGGTTTAATGAGCATGACAATAACATAAAGAAAGATCGAAAGCTTTTTCATGTTTAGGTCCAGAGCACGAAAAAGAGAAAACTAAGCTCAACAGGGTTCCTTTTCCATAAGTTTTGTCCTTTAGGAATGGAAAAGAGATAAACCTATACCTGAAGATACTCTTCTAGATTATGAAGAAATTAGAGTATTCCTTTTTCTTAAGTAATCCACATGGCTAGAAAAAGGGGTAAACTTATACCAAAGTGGATGTTCCTTCACATCCTTTAACGAGTTTAGGGTACGACTAGGGCTTGAAGATAATTTGATATCTTTTCTGTAAAGTTTTAACGAGTCCGAAAAAGTCAACTTGCGTCCTTCTTACTGTTTTTAATGATCTCGAAGGAAAGCAGAAATAATGCTCTAAATGCAAGGAGACGAGTGTCAAGGGCATGAGAAACTAGTTCCAAGCGCAAGGAACAAGCCTAAGCATAGTGCAAGGAAAGCGAGCAAGATATGGACAGTTGGGAAGTGTCTCCTCCAGGTAAAGGGTGTCAAGTTGCAGTGAAAAAATGGTATAAGGATGAGCAATAATGAGAGCAACGATGAGGGCTTATACAACGAGCGGAAAGTGTGGAATTCGACATCAGGATCATAAGCTCGAGTAGGGTACATGCAAATGCAGTTACAACTTGAACAATAAGGCGAGGACGATAAATAGTTGTGAATCTAACTACAAAACCTGTTTCCAAGAAACAACAACATCAGAATCATACCAAAAGAAATATCTGATGCAGGTCACTTTGGTAGAAACACATGCAACTTTTCTATCTTCTACATAAGGTGTAGTCAAGGAAGAATCAACCGAAGAGGACTATATAACTTACCAAGCCTTGAGGATTTATAATCAATAAAATCAACCTCAAGAGGAGAGAAAATGTTGACAGGAGTGATAGAGTTTGCAGGAACAAACTCAGTATCACAGGAGTCGAAAAAAGGTAGAAGTAAAATAAAACTCATCAAGATCACTAACTCGCTGCACGATGGGAGAGTCCAAATACTCAACAAAGCAAACAAAGGAGGATCGATCATCATACCGGTCAGACTCACTAAGCAAGTCAGGGTTGGATTTGACTACAACTGAGTCAACATCAAAAAGCAGGTTAGGCTGTATCAAGGACTCTAGGAAGACTTCATATGAAGCAAGGATATCACCCGAGATAGGACACATGTTTAAACTTTCAATTACATCAACAGGGTGGAGAGCCGACTCCACAATCTGTATTGGGTGGATCACTTGGTCAACCACTGGAATCGAGTCCTGAGAAGACAAGCATGAATACAGATGCTTCTTCTTAGTAGTAGTTGAGCACGAGGGAAATGAGGTCACATAACTCACCCATGGCGGGGTAGTGTCTACAGAGACACTGGGAATCAATAAAGGAAAGACATGGTCTCTAGTTGAGTCAGGAGAGCTATCAAGAAAATCCAACTGATCGATAGTGACAATGTCTTCGTTATGATTAAAGTACATCACACGAAAGAATGTTGACACCACAACTTGCATGGCATAGAAATAATCACGCCCGCGAAGCATAATAAAGTCCAAGGGGTCTTCAATAACCATGAAATCAACTAGGACGGTCTTCCCACCCAAAGTAATGGGTGTTTGAGTAAGAATTCCCAAATCTATACTAGTTCTTCTATGAAAGGCCAGTAAATGAATATCATTTGACATAAGGCTGGGAGATCCCATGCCTCGTGAAGCATGTGTAGATATAATACTAACTAAGTCTCCTTCATCAACAATACAATGAGAAATCGTGTATTGTCTAATTTTGACTTTTATCTGGAAAGGTGCATCAGAAGCGAGGCATGACTCAACTAGGATGTCCCAATCAAAGGAAGCAACACGAGAGTTTAGTGGGGGTTCATCTGAAACGAGGCCAGTTTCCCCTTGTCCAGAAGGTTCTGAACTGGCAGTGAAGAAAACGTGACTAGCTGACACTTCACTCTCCGAAGGAAGAGTGGGATTGATTGAAGATGGAATCGATTCAACCGCTTCATGAAAGTTACTCTCCAAAGGGAGAGTGGGATTGACTAAATATTGCATTGGTTCAATCACATAAATATCACTCTCCGAAGGGAGAGTGGGGTGAATCAAAGACTGGGATGGTTCGACCACTATATCAACTGAAGGTTGAGTAGGATGTTGAGAAACTTCAGGTTGTTTGGAATTGATATGTCCTTGGAACCAAACTCTTCGTACCTCTGCGATAATAGGGAATTGATGAGTAAGGTGGTCTCCCTCACAAAGCCTATGAGGAAACTTGAGCTTGCGTTTGGGAACAATTGGTTTTCTCAATAGTGTCAACATGATCACCACAGGTTGGGTGACTGCCCCCAACAAGACTTCTACAGGTTGGGCGACTGGATCCAACATGACCTGCAGAGGTTGGAAGGGTTCCACCAACATGACCCGCAAAGGTTGAGTGGTTAGGAGCAACATGCTTTGCAGAGGTTGAGTGTGTGCTGCCAACATGACCTGCAAAGGCTGGGTGGTTGGGTCCAACATGACCTGTAAATGTTGGATAGGTGCTCCCAACATGACCTACATAGGTTGGGTGTTTAGCGTTAACTTGACTTGCAGAGGTTGAGGAAGGTCTCCCATCATGACCTACAAAAGCTGGACGACTAGGTTCAACATGCTTCACAGAGGTTGAGAGGGTGACCCCAGCATGACTTGTAGAGGTTGGGTGAGTGGGTCCAACATGACCTGCAGAGGTTGGATGAATGACCCCAGCATGACCTACAGAGGCTGGGTGGGTGCCCCCTTGCTTACGTGTCTTCTTCCTATTCTTCCTTCTTTTACTCCTTTTAGACTGCAGGTTACTAGTCTCAGAACTTTCACCACATGAGGTAGATGGAGGAGGAGAGTCTGCTACAGGAAAAGGGGAGGAAATATTTTGATGCCCTTGATATAAGGATCTTACTTGAGGAGCATCAGGAGCATTCAAGACGAACAGGGTGGAAAACAACCAAGCTGATAGCCCTAGGGTGAATCCAGGTAGATTCAGAGTGGCTATCAAATGGACACCAACATTCCTAGTGAAAGGAAAAGCACAAGAAGCCCCGGGTAAGGGGGTCTCCTGGTTGGTGTCCATAGGGGTGTTAGACATAGTTCTTGACAAGAAGGCAAGGTTTGAGGTCAACCAACAACCAATAGTACAAAAACACACCACTAGCAGAAAAAACCTAAGTATCAAACCAAGCAAATAGAGGTACCTTCCAAAGGAAGGTCTACAATGACGAGGGCCCAAAACAAACCATTGAAGATCGAAGAGTACTTACTTGGTGTCTTGTGATGAGTTTTATGGGTGCAAGCACTGGAATCACCCAATCGCCCTCCCAAATTGTCAACTGAGATTACCTTCCTGGTATACCCTAGGAGTAATGGAAATATCCTTCCACTGCCACCAGTGCAAGAACCTAGCAGAAAAGATACTAAGGCTACCAAAATCACAAGGCAAGTCCGATGAAACAGTCATTAGTCTAGCTGACACACATGGGCAGGGTAGCTAAGCCTGAAACCTAAACATTAACAGGCACCACACGGGGCCGGAAGGAGGTACTGAGTAAGTCCCCAAACGTGCAACAAATTTGGTGTATGCTTTACTGAGAAGAGGAGGGGTATCTCCACAGTCTCAGTGTTGCACGACCTTGTGCTTGACTCCTATGTTAGAGGAGATTTTCGGTGTCCTACTTTGAGAAATTGGATTTCCTAACATATAGGCCACTATGTTTGAGTTTGAAGTCTTAGGTAGTTAAGATATCCCTAACCCAAAACACTAGCTTAGACTAGACTGTGTGTGTTGTCGCTGGAAACAAATAGTTGCCAATATATTTTAGATATTAAACGTACATTTTAAAGGGCTATTGATTGCTCGAAGGGGTGGCGAAGGTGAAACTAATGGTGTTTTTGACTCAAAGTTGAAACAAGATGACTTAAGCAAAAGAGAAATAGAAATGCAAAAATCAAACTAATTCTCTTTTATTTTCAAACTGAAAATTGAAAGCCATGAAAGGAAAACTTCTTTTTATATTTTTCAAGAACAACAATATGCAATGCATTTTGAGACTAAAACTCTAATCTAAATTCATATAAATCAACTATATGTTATTTTTACTTTTTATTTTATGAATGCAAAAGAAAAACAACCTATCAACTAATGTTAGGATATTTAGACACGTAGGAGTTAGTTAAGATCAACTTGTGTAATATATACGTTAGGTAAAAGTGTGTTTCTTTAGTATGCATTAGTATGCATTTGTAAATATTCTAATTCGACGGTCGCGATATGTTCTAGACATAGAGTGATCCGACGGTTCAACTTCTCTTACATCATACCTACCATTGATCCGTGGTTTAACACCCGATTGGTTTATGATCTCTATTTAAATATCATAGAGGGTCCTTGGCTAGTTGATCTATTATGAGAAGCTCATATGTAACTTTCTTTCTTTTGCATAATAAGTTGCTCAAAGTAGCTATTTGGTTGGGGCCGTGGACTGTTTCTTTATCGAGGCTTTTAACCACATGGCAAACATCGGTGTGTTGATCTGTGATCTATTTGTGTGAAGTGGTTGCTGAAGGTGTTCGGTCTTTTGGGAGTACCTTGTGTACCCGAACATGGTATTAGAGCTTTTATGAAGAGCCGCTTTCGGTTTTGATCAAGATCTGGAACAGGTGTTGCTGAAAGTTTGAAAGGGTTTTTGTTTTTGGATTTTCTGTGCATTTTTAGCCTGTGGGAGTTATTACATTGCGTTCGGAGCACCGTTTCCATTGAGAAATAGTTTTCGTTTCACCGAAAACCGTTTCCGTTTGCTACAAAAACACCAATTTCGACAAATCTGAATGTATAATGTTACAGTGACGGATTTGTTTTTTTAATCTCTCATATTTTATCAGTTTATTATTATAGATATTTTCTGCTTTAGTCTCGGACTGTTGCCTTACCTGACTGGGTATGCTC
Organism: Pseudotsuga menziesii; assembly: GCA_001517045.1. Taxonomy (NCBI): domain Eukaryota; kingdom Viridiplantae; phylum Streptophyta; class Pinopsida; order Pinales; family Pinaceae; genus Pseudotsuga; species Pseudotsuga menziesii. The sequence continues at coordinate 142,096 of LPNX011176802.1, forward strand.
TTTGCTGTGCACCTTGCGCGATCGCGGCGAATCAAGAACAGTAAGGGGATTTTTTTTTTCTTGTCTTCTCGGTTACGTATGCTCTTTGCTGTGCACCTTGTATGATCACGGCAAACCAGAAACAACGAGAAAACTTGAAAACATAGACTTTTCGGGTAAGCTAACCAAGATCTAACCCCATTGTATGGATTTTTTTTTTGTTGCGATTTGCAGGAAAAGAAAGCAAGCACAAAGAACGAGAGAGAAGAGTAAAAAAAAAGAAAAAAAAGCCCCCTTCCTTTTTCCATTATTTTACGTACCTTTTAAACTTAGCTCACTTGGTCCAAAGTTGCTTTATTACTTAATAGGTATTGAGTTCAAGTCTTATTAAGCTACTTTTTAGTGCATGCAATTTCTATTTTCAAGTTATTGTAAAAATGCATCTCACATAAATAAAATAAAATAAAAGTGAGTCACTTAAGTCTTTTAATTTATTGCTACACTATTTAAAAGTCACATTATTGTAAAAGTGAACATCACTTATTCTACACAAGTGATTCACTTCAAAGCAACTTTATTGTAAAAAGTGATTGTCAAAGGTTGATCTTGGAAAGAGGGGGCTTCTTTTTTTTAGTTGGTCAAAGTTAATATCTGCCACATCACTATTGGGGACATCTTCAACATTTTCTTTGATCAAGCATAACTTCATCATCCAGAATCAGTTTTAAGTGCCGTTTTTTTAAAAACCGCATATTTTTTCAACCTCTTTGCATCCAGAGAGTTAGTTTCTATTCTTTTAGTCATTATTTTATAGTATGGTCTCCCCTTGTGATATTATACTTACAAGTTTTAACTATTTCTCATGGAAGTATCGTATGGAGGATGTTCTGTGAAGTAGGGAACTTTTCAGGATAACCTCAGGGAAAGAAACAAAACCCACTGATGATGATAAGAAAATTAAATGGGAAAATAGATGTGATGAAGCTCGTGGATTGATTGGGATGCTAGTCTCTACTGATTTGCGATTCCACATATCTGGGATTGATGAACCTAATCTCGCTTGAGAAAAGTTGGAATCTGTGTTTGGTAAATACAATGAAATTCGGGGTCCTCAACTTGAGAATGAATTGCTTATCTTGAATCCAAATGATTTCTCATGCATTCAAGACTATTTATCTAAGTATAAAACTCTTAGACTATTATGTGCAGAATGCAAGATTAAGAAAGAAGACAAACAATGTATTTATCATATTCTTTCAAAACTTGGATCTGCATATTCTATTTTTGTATCTACATTCTACTCCATGAAAGAATCATTGATTGCAGCTAGCTATCAAGAGCCTATCCCTGAATCCTTTTGTGATTCCTTAATTAGAGAGCAAGATAAGCTCATTCATCTTGGAATAATTAACAATGCAGATACATCTGTGAAAGCCTTATTGTCCCAACAGAAAGAAAAGTCCAGGCCTCCCAAGAAACAGAATTTTTGCAATAATAAGTCAAACAACAAGGGTCCCAAACCCTCTCAGTCAGCTCCTTCTTTAAAAAATGACAAAGTATCCAAGCAAAAAGGAAAGAAGACTGAGCGTCATTGCAATTTTTGTGGGAAAGATAATCATGATGAATTAAGTATTTTAAGAAGATGGAAGCCTTGGAAGAAACAATGAAGAAGCACCACATCATCCTAGATCTGTCTTCAGAATCTGCCTCTCATGGACATGCACTTTGTGCTTCTGGTTACTCTTATACTGCATCTTCTTCTTCTACTTCAATTGAATGGCTCATTGATTTTGGAGCATCTTATCATATGGCTAAGGATAAAGCCATATTTTCTACTATGCATGAATGTAACACCAAACAAATATTTGTTGGTGATGATAGATCTCTTAAGTGTTGTAGGATTTGGAACAGTTTCAGTAGAAAATGGTCATTTCAGTGATGTACTATGTGTTCCAAAAATTTCCTGCAATTTGTTATCAGTCTATCAAATTACTCATTCAGGTGAAGGTAAAACTGTGACGTTTACACCTCACCAAGTTGTAATCAAGGATTTTAAAAATCCTCAAAATATCCTTGCTACTGGAACTGTTGATGACATTACCAGGTTGCAAAAATTTAACAACTTTGGGTCATCACCTTTTCCTTCAGTTTTTGTTGCTCATAGTGATAACTTGAGCAAACTTTGGCATGGGCGATTTGGTCACTTAAATTATCGCTCATTGTAACAACTATGTAAAGACAATATGGTGACTGGTCTTCCACTGGTATCTTGCAAGGATGGTGTTTGTTCCGGTTGTGTACTTCAAAAACCATTGTGACAGTTTTGACAAACGTGCCTCTTGGCACGCCTCGGTTCCCTTGGAGCTTGTGCATAGTGACTTGTGTGGCCCTCTTCCATTTGCTTCCTTTTCTAGTTTCAAATATTTCTTAACTTTTATTGATGACTACTCCAGACGCACTTGGGTTTACTTCCTAAAACTTAAGAGCGAAGTATTTAACATGTTCTTGGCCTATAAGGCCCTTGTTGAAAAACAATCTGATCATCAAATTATTAAGTTAAGATCTGACAATGGAGGAGAATATGTTAACAACAAGTTCACTACTTTTTGCATTGAACAAGGAATCCAACAACAACACATTGTTCCATATACACCACAACAAAATGGTGTAGCTGAATGGAAGAATCGCACTTTAAAAGAAATGCCTAATTGTATGATCCAATCTAAGGGACTTAGTCTTCAATATTGGGCCGAGGCCATAAATTGTGCAAATTACATAGTTAATCGCACACCCATTGAATTTTTACAGGGTATAACACCGGAAGAAGCATGGACTAAAATTAAACCAGATGTAAGTCACTTTCGTGTGTTTGGTTGTGAAGCATGGGCTCACATTCCGGATGAAAAACGGAAAGCATTGCAGCCTAAAAGTGAAAAGTGCATATTTGTTGGATATTCTGAAGATGTAAAAGGTTATAGACTTCTTCAGCGACATTCTCATGATATAATCATTAGAAGAGATGTTAAATTTGATGAAAATCTCTTGGCCTGTGAGCCTAACTTGGCGGGTGTGCCATCTTTCGCCTGCGAGCCTGATTCGGCGATTGTGCCTTCTTTTTCTTATTTTTGTTCTTCCAGCTTCCTTGACAGGTTTCCAACTCTAGTTTTTGATGATGACAGTGAGGATGAAAATCCACCTCCGCCTGCTCATGTTCCTCCAATTGCACCAGCACCAATACTTCCTTGATGGGTCCGTTGAACATGTGAAGCAGTTGGTGATCTTGCCGGTGATCCTAGAGATCAATGTCGAACATGTTCTCAGTTTCAACGAGCCTCTTCTCTTTTGGCTCAAGTTTTCGAGAATCATGATCCAGAAACTTTTGCAGAAGCTTAAGAAGATCCAAATTGGGATGCAGCTATGGATGAAGAATATCATTCCTTAATGGCGAACGATACTTAAAATCTTGTTCCTCTTCCAAAAGGAAGAAAACTTGTCAAATGTAAATGGGTCTACAGAACTAAGTATGCATCAGATGGAAGTGTTGAAAGACTTAAGGCAAGGTTAGTTGCCAAAGGTTTTTCCCAAGTTGAAGGGATTGACTACAATGAAAACTTTGCCCCTGTAGCAAAAATGAACTCCATCCGCCTTGTTCTTTCCCTTACAGCCTTACATAACTGGGAAGTCCATCAAATGGATGTCAAGTCTTCCTTCTTACATGGTGATTTACATGAGGAAATTTACATGGAACAACCTCCTGGATATGTTCAGAATAACTCTAGCCTTGTTTGTCTCCTTAAGAAATCCTTATATGGCCTTAAGCAAGCTCCTAGAGCTTGGTATGCCAAAATGGATAGCTTTCTCCTTGACACTTGTTTTTCTAGATGCGATTCTGACTCCAATGTCTATACCAAGAAAGTAGGAAACCATATCATCATACTTGTTCTTTATATTGATGATCTTATCCTTACTGGTAGTGACCCCAAACTTATAACCCATGTGAAGTCCAGTCTTAAGCAAAATTTTGAAATGTCAGACTTAGGACATTTGCATTATTTTCTTGGTCTCCAAGTCTTGCAAACCAAAGAAGGAATCTTTCTTTCCCAGTCTAAGTATGCTTGTGACCTTCTTCGTCGCTTCCACATGGAAGATTGTAAACCATCCCCTTCTCCCTTCCAGTATGGAGTCAAAATTTCTGCCACTTGTACTTCCCCTGAAGTAGATGCCACCTTGTATCGTCAGGTTGTTGGTAGTCTTTTATACTTGACTCATTCCCATCCTGACCTTTCCTTTGCCATTGGTCGTGTTGCCCGTTATATGCAAACTCCTCATGAAAGTCACTGGAAAGCAGCAAAAAGAATACATCGATATATTTGAGGTACAATTCAGTTTGGGATTCATTACAGTACAGGGGGTAAACCTTTGTTGGTTGGTTTCACTGAGTCAGATTGGACCAGCGATCCTGATGATCGAAAGTCTACTGCAGGTTATGTTTTCAGTCTGGGATTTGGACCTGTCACTTGGGCTTGTAAAAAACAACACGCTCTTGCTCTTTCTTCAGCAGAAGCAGAATATAGAGCTGTAGTTAATGCCAGTCAGGAAGCTTTATGGCTTCGACAGATCCTTTCAGAGTTTGGATTTGAGCAGCAGCAGCCTACTCCACTTTGGTGCGACAATCAAAGTGCCATCAAGCTTGCCAAATATCCAATTCTACATCAGCACAGAAAACACATTGAGCTACACATGCACTCCATTAGAAATCTTGTTCATGATCGTGTTATTGAAGTGCTCTATTGCCCTACAGATGATCAAGTTGCAGACATCTTCACCAAGTCTCTTACAGAAGCGAAGTTTTCTAAACTTTGGTCTATGTTAGGAGTTCAGAAATATGTCCTTAAGGGGGGATATGCTCTAATGCCTCCTTCCTTCTCCTAATAGTGTCACTTTTGTAAATCCTTCAATCCTATCCCAAGTTGTTCTTAAGGGGGGATGTTAGGATATTTAGACACTTAGGAGTTAATAAGATCAACTTGTGTAATATATACGTTAGGTAAAAGTGTGTTTCTTTAGTATGCATTAGTATACATTTGTAAATATTCTAATCCGATAGTCACGATATGTTCTAGACATAGAGTGATCCGACGGTTCAACTTCTCTTAGATCATACCTACCATTGATCCGTGGCTTAACACCCAATTGGTCTATGATCTCTATTTAAAGAGCATAGAGGGTCCTTGTCTAGTTGATCGATTATGAGAAGCTCATATGTAACTTTCTTTCTTTTGGATAATAAATTGCTCCAAGTAGCTATTTGGTTGGGGCTGTGGATTGTTTCCCTCTCGAGGGTTTTAACCACGTGACAAACATCGGTGTGTTGATCTGTGGTCTATTTGTGTGAAGCAGTTGCTGAAGGTGTTCGGTCTTTTGGGAGTACCCTGTGTACCCAAACAACTAATGCATGTAAAGTAATGTAAGCAAAGCAAATAGACTACTGCTCTACACCCCTCAAATAGGCCCTAAGGTGCCTTAAGACTGGATAAAATATCTCTTGGAAGGAAGGCTTACAAAGGTAAACAACCCAGCCACTTTGGCATGAAGATACTAAGCAATGTTCAAGAGTCCCCAAGAATCAACCTAGACCCGCAAACAAAGGATGCTCAACACCTTGTCAACAAGGTCAAGCCAAAGAAGGAGGCGGGGGGGGGGGAAATAAACAAAACAAGATAAATTACTTGCAAAGGGATTTCAACATAGATAAAAATAACTCAAAAGAGATGACAATAACTCCCTGGAGTCATGGACATGCAGAGGACCCTAACAGAACCCTCAAACAACCCTTCAACGACAAGAAAACCCACAAAAATGATGAAAAGAGGCACATGCAGGGGCATTCACGAGTTGCTATAATGCAGGGTGACAAATGAGTCACAATTTTCTAGTATACAGGGTTGCGAATGCATTAGGAAATCACTATTGTTCAGTCCAACACCTGCAAATGGGTGGCAAACGACCCAAAAAAGGTCTAAAACTTCCCTAGGAAGGCATGGGTAGTGTTCAATCAGACTCAAATGTTGCTCCTAATTTGTAAGAAGGACCCGAAACCTTCAAAAACACTGGAAGAAATGTAGAGAAACCCCAAACATACAAGGCTCTCCCCAATCGAGTCACCAGTTTTGTTGTAGAGGAAAGTGTCCATATGGCTAGGGTTTAAGAGGCCATCAACATACTAGGGTTGAAATATAGATGTACAATGTTCAACAAGCATATATGAGCAAGGTTCAGAGATAAGTAAGGTCCATACCCAATTCACTCAAGGCTGGTTCAAGATTTCTCTAGCCCTTCCTCTTTCTCCTCTTGCTCCAAGAGACCTGCAAAACAAGTTAAACCTTCCTCAAACCAATTGGACTATATGAAAGGAGATTATGTTTAGTAAAACATGAAATCCTAATCTGATAAGCATCATGATATAATATTAATAGGGATTCAACACACATTGAACAATGATTTGGGAAGAAGAAGGACATCACATATTTATTAAACAAGTGGAAGAAGTACATAGTTCACCTTCTCCTCTTGCTAGGCACTTCTCGAAACCTTGTTCTAGTTCTGCTTCTTCTCTTCTCCAAGGAACTTAGCTTCCAAGATTTGCAACATAAATAGATATCATCTAGGGAAAAGGTAGGGGGGATAAGAGTCCCAATTCCACCAGCATAACAATTCAAAGGTTCAAGTCCCTCTCATGTACTTTTCTCCCTCTCTTATATAATGTTTGGAAGAGTAGGGGTCAAATAGGGGTAAGTTACAACTTCCAGATCAATTCCAAAACTTCCCAAACTGCCCCTAATTCAATATTTTAAATATTTTAATTATTTTTTGACCATTACATGAGGTAACTAGGGGTACTATGAAGGAAAAGTCGCGATTGCATAGTGGAAAACACATGTGTGCTTAAGCAAAATCGCGGTTACATAAAAAATATAATTTTTAGGGTGCTTCTAGGAATTTTCAGGATTTGGAGTCTTCTGCAAAGTTGTTCCTTAATCATATACCTTTTAAATGGTCTATAGAAAAGGTTAAAAAAAGTTACATAACTCCAGATATGGCTCCTCCAACATAGGTGTTTTTCTAGTGACTTTTATGAAGTGTCGTCATGGAACTGTCGACATGAGACGAAAACATGGGAAAGTGGTCACATGAAGAGAATGTATAATTTTAGTCTATAAAACTTTCCAATATCTCCAATTATATGTGATACAAGGTTTATAACACTTATCCAAACCAACAAAGGAGAATATGTGCCAAAATCATAAGACGCCCTCCTTCCAAGAGTCATCAACAACTATTAATTATATCAACTTTGAGAGGTCTGTAGAACACTTGAACATTGCAACATTAACCATTAAGCACAAGAAATAGAGCCAAAAGAAAAGGTCTCAAGAATTTACAACACTTTCACCACATAAAAAGAACCCTGAACACCGTAAATGCACAAAAGAAAGATATGCCGATTAAGCTCCGAAAGAGAGAGAGAGAGTTCTCAAAGTACAAGCATGAAAATGAAATGAAGATGTAAATCTCTATTTATAGGAGAGGCTAAACTTCCTTATACAATGAAATATTAATTGTTTCCTTAAATTAAACCTAGGGTGGGGTAAAATACTTCAAAATCCTCACTTAAATAAACTAACTCCTAACAATGCAATAAAATAAGGTGGTAAATGCCACTTGTACAATGATGAGATACGTGGGGCCCCTAAAAGAGGAGAAAATACTCCAACAAGAAAATAAAAAGTGGTTGGTGATGATGCCACATGGACTCCAAAGGCCCCTCCAAGAGATGTCGAGAAGACTACCTCAAATCCTTCTCCAAAGTGGGGTTTTTAACCCATCATGTACACCTAGTAACTACATGTTCATGAACCTAGATACCCTCAAACCCTTTCCAAGGAGGAGGGTCCTTTTTAGAAGCCCCCTCTATCCAAGATTGGATTGGGATCGAGTACAAAATTCCTTCAAGATGAACTTGCTCATCAAAATATGTTTGCTTCCCCAAATGATCTTCACAACCAACAAGAAGACTTGGAAGATATGGTTGTAAAAGAGGCGTAAAATATTCCCTAGGAGAGGGAACAATTTGCTGCTCTAACATTGCAATAAAACCATATTCTTGCTGTCCAAAACCTGCATTAAACCCCGAGAAACATGGTTGACGATGGTGGTTGAGATTTCCCTAGGAGAGTGTAAACTCGGTTGTTCAATATCTACAATAGAAGTCTCCATTATCAATGGCGAGGAAACATGGTTGAACCAAATCATGAGGGATATCATCAAAAATAGGTTTTCCAAGGTCTTCAAAATTTACACTTCCCTCATTAGAAGAATCGCATGGACTCACTAACAAATTTACGATATTCACTACTCCTATCACGAGGATAACAAAGGAAAGCATCAACCTTACCTTCATCAACCATGTCTTCAATATTCAAGTAGTATTTCCATGCGCTGTTTCCTTTTCACACCCCTTATCTATCCAATGTTGGATAGGGTTAATGAAAGTAACATAATCATTCTCTTCTTTAATGACTGAAAAAGCTTCATGAGAATCTTCAAGACGAAGAGGCTTAAGGCCCTCCAATTTAATGGAACCCTAACCAAAGCTCAAGTACCAATCTTGGAATGAAATTTGGCACATGTACTTGGAATCATCCAGGGAAATATAAAGATGGGAATTCTTTGCATAAAACCATTCATTTGTCAGGACAAGACAAATAGTAAACCAACAATAAATTCAAGTAAATGTGCCAAAGACATACCCTCAATTTTGAGCTCAAAAAATGCCCTAGGAGAGGACACATTGGGATTCCCCAATCTAGAAACCACCAGATTCCTTTGGCGACCCACATATACCTTAAAATCAACACCGAGTGTTGAAAATTATGGTTGGGTTTTCACTTTCAAACTTTCCCTAGAAGACGACATCACTTGTTGCTTCAAATTTGCAATAAAGTCTCCATCTTGTTGGTCCAAGCCAACAACAAGTTCACTTACAAAGGGATGGGAGTGATCTTGCATATTTTCTATTTTACATACTCCTTCCAAAGCTTTCAACACTAGGATTTCCTCCTTTGAAGAATCAAAGAGAGGATTGTTGCACCTAAAATATACATTGATGCCTAAAAGTCCTTCAAAGAACTCAACCAAGGATTCTTTTGGAAATTTTTTCCACTCTTAGGCTGGATGACGCATCTTTCCTCCTATGATAGAGTGCTATAGAGGGATGGAGCATATTTTTCACCGACAATAGGTGGCACCAATGCCTATACCTTGTTTGTAAAGAGAACCGACACACATACCCTCACTGCAAGAAGCACCAACAAGATTAAAAAGGAAAAAAGAGAAGTTTCGAGAAGCTTCTAGGCGAAAGCTCTTGTGGAGGATGTTCCTATCTATTAGGTAGAACTGGAACTCAACCTCCTAGACCATAAGGATCATCCCCTATCCTCTTCCCATAATATCTCATCTCTAATGATCCTCCCTTGGCCTATAAAAGAAGGCTTCATGGACTATGTCAGGGAGACCAGGAAGAGCATCCTTATGCTGTTGGGTTGAAGTATGGTATTTATTCAAAGTTGAGTGAGTGTTGTGGACATAGAGTTTTGTGTGAGTGTTTCAAAGACCTTGTGGAGACAAAGGTATGGAAATCAAGGATTTGGTTGTAGCTTTCTCTTTTCATTTGATTAATACAAAAGTGTTTCCCTTTCCCATATATGATTATGTGAATATCAATCATTTATTATTAGATTCCTTGATCCTTAATATGGATTGTTGATATTATCCTTTGTCTTGTCTCTAATTCTTCTTTGCAAGTACTATATATCACATGAAGAATAGTGAAACAACGACAATAGATTTCAGATCTGAGGTAAAAGAATTATTCTATTCAAGTAGATTAATTATCTAGGGATAGGATATACTGCTGTGAATTTTTTGTTCTAGAGTTGTACCATACAATCTATATGAACAAGTAGTGTTCACACTGGTTGAAGGATTCCTACAAACAAAATTGGCGACCATACTGCGGATGCAAGATCCAGTCAGATCCGGGATAGATCTAGTCAGATCTGAAGCAGATATAGTTAGATCTAATATTTTTGGTAACAGTCTTGCTTATAAAATTGTGATTCTCTTTACTTAATTCATCTGAGTTGTTAAAGTGAGTGATCTACCTTAGCATCTTTTCAATTGTCTCTTGTGAAGTGTGCTTTACTTCCTTATCAGTCCTGCTTAATCAATCATTGGTTTCTTTGACATGTGACTATCCTTTTTACATCTTTGGATCCACTAGTGCTCTTGTATAGACTTAACAGAGCGCGACCATGTTCTGGTACCTATTACACTTTGATAGGAAGTGTCGTTGGTGCCTTCTTCCTTACTACACAGAGTGACATTGGCACATTCACCTAGTGTGCACAATGCACCGATACTTTGATGGCACTCTGGTGTAGCCTTACATAGTGCACTGAGGTAGGTCAATCACTATATCGGAGCATGTGCTTTGATATTTCTTGTTTCTCTTGGCTTTCTATTCAATTTTCTTATTGTATTCGTGATGAATTTGATGGTTTGCTATCCTGATCTCACTTCTTGAGTTCAGATCTAGAAATTTTTCATCAATAAGGAATTTGTAGTTGAGGAAATTGTGTATGAAAAACAGTTTTGGATGCATGGTTTTCTTAGTTCATTCTCTGAAAGTTATTGTAGGCTTGTGACAAAAGAATATATGTAGCTCCTTTGCAAGTATTTAACTCTAGTTGTTTAGTATTATTTCTTTTTCGAATCATATTAAAAAAAAAGATAGTTAGCTTGTTTTGTTTTGATTACTCTTGGGTTTCCTGAGTAGTTAGGAAAATAAGTATTTATGAGTTTGATTGAGAAAGTATAGATTTTCAGGCATTAGAAGCTCTCCTTTCTTTCTCCTTTCAGACATTCTGTAGTGTTAATGGCAAAACATCTTGTGTGTTTGAATTTTTTTAAAAGTATTGAAGTTTAAATTGTTGAAAGTAGCATGACATCTTTGTTTTTAAAAGAAGAAAATTTTCTCTTTGCTCTAGTCAGCGTTCATTGAAGAGAAGAGTTGCATTGCATATAGGTATTAACTTTGCATCTTGATCTATATTCCACAAAAATTCACTAACCATCAAGGTAAAATCAACGGTAGATTTGGTTAAAATATTTTGTAATTTGAGTGATAAGATAGAGACATGTTCCGATGTCTTAAAACATAGGAGCTATTGTTATTTTTCTGCACTGCATCCCAGGGATTGTGTGGTTCTTCCACGTACCACTAGTATATCGAATTCCCTTTCATGTACCATTGAGGTATATTGAAAGGTAATTCATGTAATCGGTTGTATATCGAAAGTCCCCTTTCGAACGATTGTGCATTAGACAACACTAAAGCGGATTTGCGATCCCACATAACTTGTGTATATTGGGAGACCCCTCTAGGATACCTTAACCAATTGAGAAAATCCCTTTGGACGTCTTGTTGGAGAAATACACCGAGAAAAACACTCGGGGAGCTACTACGCATGTTCCATCCAGGTAGTTGGGTATTCATGCAAGGGTACGATCCCAATCCTCACTATCACGTTTTACTGTTGGACCCTGTAGTATGTCATGAGTTGTGACAACTTGACAATACTAGTGAGGAACCAACTATCATAATCCCATCCTATCATTTAAGTTTGATTGTAGCCTTAGATTGTGTAGGTTTGTTTGCGTGTGACCTCTTCTTTGTATAGAGCTTTAGAGTAGAAAACCTCATCTGACACCCTGGTTGATCTGCTTGTGAGACAATCTCGCAGGTTGCAGGATACTTCATGACCAATGTCTTCTACATGTGGGCCTGTAATAGTTGCTTCAACAAACGCATCACCTATTCTAAAATATAATATGAAAGTGACTAATAGAATGGAGAAAAATCCTGCAATTTGTCTTTTATGTGCTTATTTTTTTCTAAAATATTTCACCAAGTATCCATAAACATCATATATCATCTTTATTTCAACCAAGAAAGAGCTTGAAGTGTTCTCTTATATTTTTATCACAAATATCAATCCAAAAATTATAGCTTACACTACCCTTGTCTTTATCAGAGAATGAGGTGGATACTTCATGACCAATGTCTTCTACATGTGGACCTATAATATTTGCTTCGATAAACACATCACCTTTTCTAAAATATAATATGAAAGTGATTCATGGAATGGAGAAAAACCCTACAATTTGTCCTTTATCTTCTTAATTTATTCTAATATATTTCATGAAGTATCCATAAATATCATATATCATCATTATTTCAACCAAGAGAGAACTTGAAGTGTTATTTTATATTTTTATCACAAATATCAGTCCAATATATGTCTCATATAAATACATTATAAATATGTAACATGATCCTCATTATCATCATAACAATACGTCCAATATTTCTAAAATTATTTATAAAGATATGGAAATAACTTTATTTCGTTAGCACTGAAATCGTAATATGACCCGTCCATTCCTTCCATTCATAGAGAATGTAAAAATATTCATCAAAACATCTTAATGAACAATATTACTATTTACAATATACTTCATGAATGGTGAAAGATTCTTAGAATCAAGATGCATTTCTCTCCAAAATCATGGATCATGATGAATCCAAACCTAAAGCTAATTATGATTTGGAGATCCAAAAATCCATGAAAAATCCAAGGGCTAAGCAACTTTTCACAAAATTTTACTTTGCATGGAGCCTTTACTTCAAATATTCAAGATGATGAAATATGAAAATGCATGCAATATACCATAATAACTCATACAAAAACTAAATTGCGGAGTCGCCAAAGTGAGATTTTCTAGATGTTTTTCACTATCCCCACCTTCACATGTGGAGTCAGAAATATGATCTTCAAAATGTACTTACATCAAACAATGCATATGATTATTGCATATTTTGGGAAAATAACTTTATCTCTATCAATGGTGCCAAAATGTAACAGCAAAATTTAGCATCCATAGAAGTGTAAAGTCCCGAGCACCAAGGTGATAGATTTGTGTAACTCAAAAAATATTTATAATGTCACATCAACAACACTTCCTCTCACATCACTCTAGGCTAGTTCCTTTCTAGGACAAGTGGGGGTATTCCTAAAGCAGGATGATCAAAGGCTATGGGGGTGAAAATGAAGAATAAGACTTGATAAAATAAAAGTTGTTACAATATAGTATAGTATGTGGAAATTGAAGTGTAAATGAGGAAGGGATATTAAAAAGATAGGACATGAAAGAAGGAAATTAAGTAAAGGTAAATTAAGTACTGAGATGAGAAGGAATCAATGGCTATTATATCTATTGGAATGATGGAGTCATGAAATATTACTTGAATGAAATGAATAATTTTTCATAATCAACTACTTTGAAGTTATAACGTAGAAAAACAATTAGAATAATAAATTTACACACACACACATATATATACTATTGAATAAAGATGAATAAATACAATAATAAATGGTCTAAACACATATATAGATTTTATGGTAACCCTTAAAGTAAAGCTACATACTTACATAATGTAGCTTTTCATAAAAATATAATTAAATATATTCATACCCATGATTTATATTCATGACATTGCCATTTACTTATCCTTAAAGCTATAATATTCATAGAATCCTAACCTTCATAACATCATAAAACAACTTCGAATTCATCTTTGTTACATCATAAAACAACTTCGAATTCATCTTTCTTTAAGTGACAGCTTAATATCTAATTCTATTTGTTTTATATTTACATCGATAGGTGTATATATGTTAGAATTTTGGGGTGGACTACCATCTATTCTTTTTCATCTACCGACCAGAATGAGACAAGTATACTGTCCAAATTTATTCTATGGACGTCGTCCAAGATTAAACAAGAATGAGACAAGTGTACTGTCCAGATTGATTATGTGGGAATCCTCCAAAAATAAAAATTAATAATTTCAAAAAAATAAAAAAGGTATCTTAATTAACATGTGATAAGTACAATTAGTTATAGTTCTACAAATTAAAAATAATCTTCAACTATTTCATTTAGATACAATGATAACTATTAGCTTAACTATTAGATACAACTATTAGCTTAGCTCCAATCATTTTATAACTATTAACTTAACTTCAAATCTAACCATAGTTATATTGGATAACTATTAGCTTAGCTATTAGGTACAACTATTAACTAGTAATCCATTGATTTTACAACTATTAGCTTAACTTCAACTCTAGTCACTTAAGGCTTAGTCCAAGTGCATTTGGCATCTAGGAGTCTAGCTAATATGCAATCATGTAAGATTCAAAATCCTAATAAAATCGTTCTAACTCCTAATAAAATCCTCCAAACTCCTAATAAACTCCTAATGTCCCTAATATTTTTTATTATATAAATATGTGATGATATGAATTAATGGAAGATCAAAAAATTATTCATTGGCAAAGTTTTAATCAATTTTTGTGTGTTCTTAGTGGCAGTTTCTAGAATTTACAGGGTCTTTATCGCAGCTTCTGGAATTTACAGATACGGTTTTAGAAGCCATTTTGGGAGTATTTTGTTTTCTTTGTTGTTTATGTGTGTTTCTGCGATGTAGCCATCTTTGTTTTCTTTGTTCTTTCTGCATGTTTCTTTGTTGTTTCTGCTCTGTTGTTTTTGCGTGTTTTCATTGTTGTTTCTGCATGTTTCTTCTGTTCTTAAAGGTGTTCCAGGCATCGCTTGCATGCATAAGTGATGTATTTCAGTGCTATTTAATGATATCGAAAGTACTTCTATGTTCATAGACTTTAATTTCTTGTCAGAATTGATTGAAATCATATGTTAGTTGCTTATATTAAATCATTTACCCTAGTTGTCTTTATATTATATGTTTAGATTAACTTGATTGCGTGTCAGAATTGATTGAAATCATATGTTAGTTGCTTATATTAAATCATTTACCCTAGTTGTCTTTATATTATATGTTTAGATTAACTTGATTGCGTGTGGTGTGAGTAAAATGGGTATTCTTACATTGTCTGTCTTTCTGTTGTTGTTTTAAGACAAGGGTGCAATATTTTATTGACTAAGCTTGTTTTTACATCTATTCACAAGCTTCGATGCTTTTACCCCTTGCTATGCCAACAACTCTTTTTCCATCACCTATTTTTGCAAGTCTCTTGCATATTAGCCATACCTACCCATTAACATAAATTGTATTGAAATTTTTCATGGGAAATCTCTTCAGATAAGGACGCATCGAAATCCTTTTCTATTTAAAATCTGAACTGATATACATTGAATGGTTGTTAATATCCAAAACAAAATATGGACACAATCGAAATAGAAATTATTTGATGATGTGTATAGCTTATCTGCTTTACATATGAAAAAACTGATGATGTGTACAACTTATCTACTTTGCTTTTGAAAAAATCGCTCAATGAGAAAGTATCTTTTCTGAAATTAGGACTTTTTGCTTTATTAACAAGCCAAGTTGCTTTCATGGATTAAATCCCTTCAATGCACAAAACGGTCTGGGACGAATAAGGTGAAGATCTGATTTGGAAAGGAGATTTGTGTTTGGTCTAATTAGGAAAACTACCACATAAGAATCCTTTAATAAGATCCAAGGCGCATATTACATACGTTCAAACACAATAGAACTGTTATGAAGTTTTATTATGTATGGATGCATGTCTGCAACAATTTGCTGGAGATCTAATTTGGTGTTTCAGAAAGTCTCCCATCTTTCTTTAATGTACATGCCAGGGACATTATTTTATTTCTTGGAATTCAATAAATGAAAAATGAAAAATTGGGGCGAGCTGTCTGGATTGTTTTTAAGTGCTGAGTTTATATTATCCAGGGATCAACCTTGAACTCCCGCCCAGCCAGTTAATCCAAACCAGAATTCTATCGAGGTAATCTCTCCAGTGACAATCATAGGTAACCCTAAAAATACATGTTTCATAAATAAGAAAATCCATTTTGGAAGTTTTGTTTCTTGTCACACCGATAGGAGCACTATAAGGAAATAGTATTTTTTTGTTTTTTTACAAGTTATGGTGCACCATGCTTATTATAGGTGAATATTTCCAATCTACTTATTCCAAACATATTAATCTTACTGATATGATTGTTTTGTTTTTAAATTTATTTATGTAGATGATCTGAAAGAAGGTCCCCTCAAGAATTTTACATGTCGGTTTGTTGTGATAATAATGAATCCACACTCTACGCGTCAGTTCTTTACATGGAAATATTCAAAACCGGTTTCTTTTGGAAAAAGGTTGGACATTGTTACAAGTGTTCAAATATTTTTCCCCATTAATTTACTACACGGAAATCTCTAAAACCTGTTGCTTTAGGAAAAGGGTTGGAAGAGGTGCTAAAATATCTTACTCTTGAATCTTCAAAGAGGCCTAGAGATGTTTCAACCAAATTAATGAAGTTATATATGTATCAAAACTTTACTATAACTACAATGGATGCATAGAAACCCTTGTAATTCATTCTAAAACTAATAATCCATTAGTTGGATATATTAAATTTTTAAAAAAAATATCAGATTTAAATTTTTATAATTATTAGTTGAATTAATAATTAGAAAAATCATATTATAAAATATTTTAAATTAAGTTTTTAGGAATTCAGAATTCCAGTGTCACTTGCAATGCACATTACTTCAACTCCTACTTGTAAATTGTAGTTTGACTAAACTTTGTGCACATCGGTCGACTTCTAGCTGTTAGATGGAGTTTCACTGTCACGTGGACTACATATTTCCATTAAGTTCAGTCATCACATAAGCTATTATTTATTTATTTATTTTCAACTACCATAAAGTGCACTTATGAGATGAGCTATTTTCGATTTTTTTTTATAATTGTTAATTATGAATTTTGAACTACGCCCATAGAATCCATAGAATCAATATGCACAATATACTTGTCTCATTCCCTTCCATAGATGAAAAAGAATAGATGATAGTCTACCCCAAAATTCTAAGATATAATTGTTATCATTCTAAATTTTGAACTTCATTATTTTTAGGTATTCTTTTAAGGTTTTGAATTTCTACATCAATGAGCTAATGTGAAAGATAAGGCCCGAGGTGCGAAACTTGACGAATCCGATATTGAACCTATGTTGGGAGTTGTTCCACTTTAGCCACCTGAACAAGGGAATTATGTTCGTCTTTGTATGGTGTATTTGTCGTCCCATAGTGGTGTCGCAAGGAAGAGGCTCCAGAACATCTGGATGGATGTCTTCGAGTTCTGATGTCTGCAAGTCATTATGTTCCAACAATAGTGCGTGTTATGGTCGAAGTAGATCCATATTAAATACATGATGTAGACCCAAGCATGAAGAAATGTCAAGCTGGAAAGTGTTTTCTCTAATCTGCTTATGAATAATGTACGAACCATAACGCAAAGGATTCAACTTCTTGTATGGATCAGTGAAGTGTCCCTTCTTTAGATACAACTAGACTTAATCCTTAATTTGAAATGAATGAGGGATACGATGCTTATCATGTCGGGCCTTATCTTTCACATTAGCTCATTGCAACATTTCCTGTGCTTGTCTCTAGATGTTGCATATTTGATGTCAAAAATTCAATGCTTTTTCAACTTCTCATTGGTCAGAGTTGGTGTCATTCAACTGTATCGATGAACTAACCAAGTCAATGGGAAATGAGGGTTGAAATCCATAACAGATCTCAAATGGACTCTTTCCCATAGAATTGTGATGAGCACAATTGTAACTGTGTTGTATATATGGGATACTTTCATCCCATGTTTGACAGTGCTTGTGGTTGTACATGCAGAGCAGTTGTACTACCAAGCGATTCACAACTTCAGTTTTTCCATCTGTCTGAGGATGGAAAGTTGTTGATAAGGAGAGTCTTTTATTGAGTTGTTTCTAGAGAGTCTTCCAAACAAATCTAGAATCTTTGTCAGAAATGATGGTCGTTAGTAAGGCATAATGTTTCCAGACATGTTTTAAGAAGAGATGAGCAGTCTGTTGTGCTGTCATAGTCTACTTGCATGGAATGAGAATGGCCATATTGGAAAATCTGTTAACTACTTCTAAGATCACATCATGTTGATGTTTGGTAGTAGGATATCCCGTTAAGTAGTCCATACAAATAGATTCCCATGGTCGACTAGGAACTAGAAAAGGAGTGTACAATCCTTATCATCGATTGGACGGTTTAGCAATGGAACAAATCATGCATGATCGAATGTACCTGTTGATTTCAAGATTAAGTGAAGGCCAATAAAAATACTTTTGGAGGTGTCGTAGCTGCAACTTTTCTCCCAATTTTTTTAAAATTTTGGACCCTCCTTTTAATTTTTATCTTGCCTAAAATTGTTTGGATTCATGAACTCTGTTTTTGTTTTCCCTCTGCTACAAGTTTAGATTGTTTTGAGGTCAACTGTTTTCATTCTTTTCGGAAAATTGCTTGTGTCTACAACTTCTTTGGGTTGTGGAGTTTAAAGTTCGATTAGAAAATGTTGTCCTTTGATCTGAATGATTTCTTCATTGATATCGGAAGTCTATTTCTCATTGCAGCCGCTGCTTCGGAGGTGAAACAAACTTTTTTTATCGCTGCATCGCCGAAGTCTTTCGAAACTTAACATTTTTTTTTATTTGGTTTTTCGGAGGTCAGTTGAACATGAATCGTGGCCATAGTTCTCTATGCAGCCACTGTTGTAGAAGCTAAACAATGAATGACCCGATGGATAGTTTCGATTGTCATCGATTCCTTGGTTTATTAATCAACTGTTTAATTTGTGATGTTTATTTAACACTATCGAAAGTCAGTTGAGGTTTGAGTTGGAACTCTTGTTCTCTATGCCGCCACTGTTTTGGAGGTTAAACGAACTTTTTTTTTAACGCTTCTTAGCCAAGGGTCTTTCAGCACTTAACGCTGTGTTTTATGTTTGCTTATCGCTGTCGGAGGTGTTTTCGACCAGTGAATCAGGGTTCTAGTCTCAAGCGACGCCGCTGTTACGGAGGCCTTGTTGTTTGTCTCATCGATGGTGTGGGTGTGCTTAGTTGTAAGTCCGTCGATCTGTATTTTTCGAACCTCTTATTGTTGGCATTTTTTTTGTCGTGGAAACCCAGTCAACTATTTTTTTCCATTTTTGAGAGTTTGAATGATTATCTTTTGTTTGACTTGAGCTTGAAGTTTTGGTTTTCGCTGTCGGAGGTGTATTGGACATTTGATCAGGGGGCTAGTATTTTGCTTCACCAACGCATCACCTTTGGTTGTTCCAATCGCGAAAGATTTCGGTTTTGCGAGGCCCGTAGTCTAATTGTGTTCCGTCGTTGCGGCCCCTTAGCAGATTAACCATCCGACATGTAGTTGTTTAGTTCATCGATGGTTTGTTTGATTTTCTCCAATGGTTTATTCTGGTTTTCTCCGATGTTACTGGTCTATGGAACCCTTATTCCATGTGACTTTCGCCATTACGGCCCCTCTTTGAACTAGTCATCCGATGCCGTAGTGGTTTTGAGGTCCGAGGCTGCAGTTTAGTGTTTATTCCGTCGATGTTCTCAATTGCCGCAGAGCCCTGAGTTTGTCCATCACCTGTCGTTGCGGCTATGAATAGGACTATGCTTCCAAATTCCTTAGTTCTTTCACTCGCCGATGTTTTTTAAGTTGATCGCGGAAGTCGTTGTTTGTATGGTTTTTGTCATTGTGGCGGCTTAATGAACTAATAGTCTGATGCTATAGTATGGTCACCCGCCAAAGTGGATTATCTGCCCGATGCTTAGTGTTTATTGCTTCCGACTATCAGTGGGGCTTTTCTTGCTGTTTTGGTGTGTTTTTACACTGTTTTATGGAATGGTGGAGATTTCCTGTGGGCATAGGTCGATGTTAAAGTTGTATAAGCTGAAGAACATGGTTTGGGGGTTTGGTGTTTTGAAGAGTGTTATACCAAAATCCTGTCACCATCATGTGATAAGACCTTTGACATACCTACTTGCCCTAAAATCCCAGCTTCTGGAGTGAAGACTAAATGGTTTCTTATCAGTCTATCATACAAAGCCCCAGCACCGCTCATCGTCCCTTATCCAAGAGCGGTACCCTTGTTCACACCCCTTTTCATCGGTTGTCCACAAGCGGTGGCACTACCTATCACCCTTGGTCCATAGGCAGTTATTACCAGAACCGCTCTGTCAAAGAAGGACAAGTGCGGTACTCTGGGTAAAAGGGTAAAAAGAGAAGCTTCGCGAGGCTTCTAGATGATAAGCCTCGAGATATCTCTTATCCCTACTACTGTGGGTTGGTTGAGCTAGAGATCCCTCATCCTAGGATCTTAGAGGCCACCTCACCCATTAATTTCTCAACCATCTCTATCCATTAAAGCCCTATATATATGAGCTCATAGCCATGGTTAAGGAGAGAACATTGAAGGTATTGTTATGCTGTTGGACTGATTCTTGGCCCAAGATCATTTGGAGAGAGCATAGAGAGCTAGAGTCAGAGCTTTTGGGGATGAAGAGCTGGTTTCATGTAGATGCATGTCAACACTAAAGCTTGGTTGTAAACTTCTTCATATTTCCAATGCAAGTTGATTTTATATCCCATATATATTGTTGATGTTTGATTTCAGATATATATTGCTAGATTTCATAGTCACTAGCATAGATTAGTAGATCATATTCTGGTTGCTTTGATCTGTTTCATGTTGAACTCTTTTGCAGGTACATAGGTGAACTACCAAGGCCTTGTATTCTAGATATCTATAGCATCTAGGGGGATTTATGAACCTCTATGATCTATTTGTTCTGGATCTAAACCATTCAGACCAGCGAAACACCTTGCTGTCTGTAGGAGGTGAAATATTTCGATCAACAAATCTGGCAACACCTTAATGTGTTTTTTGCGTTGAGACGGGACGTCTGCTTGGATTTGTGGTATCCAAAGATGGCATCCAGATCGATCCTTTGAATATTTCCACCATCATTAATCTACCAGCCCCAACCACCATCCTTGAAATCCAAAGTTTGTAGGGGAAGGAAAACTTTCTCTGTCGTTTCGTGTGCAATTTCATTGAGAAAACGCACGGTTATATGCGTCTCCTCAAGAAGAACACTCCATTATTCTGGGATGACCAGGCCCAACTCACCTTTGATAGTCTTAAGCATGCTCTGACTCATTCACCCATGATACACCCCCCCGAACTATTCAAAATATTTTCTCTTGTATATTGTTGCCTCCGCTACTACCATCGCCATGCTTTTAGTGCAGGACAATATCCACGGTTAGGAGCATGTGATTTATTATGCCAGTAAGAATGTTATTGATTCCGAAACTCGTTATTCACATTTGGAGAAGCTAGCTTTGGCCACGGTCATTGCTATGCAAAAATTTTGTCACTACATTCTGCTTTGCACTACCACCGTATTGGCAGACCAGAACTCGATGTACTACATTCTGACTCGTCAGGTACTCGGGGGCAAGTACTCCCGTTGGATCGTCATCCTTCAGGAGTTCGATCTTGAGTTTGCCAAGGCTACATCAAAGAAATCCTTGATTTTCACCAAGCTTATATGTGGCCTTCCCTGTGCTACCACAGAATCTAATCCCAGCGATTCATTTTCGAATGAATTCCTGTTCCTAATTAGCACTACTGATCCTTGGTATAGAGATTTTTTTATTTATCTCCAGACCCAGCATTTTCAACCGCATCTATCTCGCGATGATCGTTGCCGCATTCGTCACCACATGAAATACTACCTCATCTTGCATGATACCTTGTATAGACGTGGTATTGACTCCATTCTTCAGTGATGCCTCACTCATGAGGAGGCTGAACATATGTTAAATGATTGCCACTCTGGAGCATGCAGCGGTCATTTATCTGGGATGGCTACAGCCCAAACAATTCTTCGAGCTGGCTATTTCTGGCCTTTTGTCTTCAAAGACTGTCATGAGGCTGTTAAGAAATTCCCACCATGTCAACATCTTTATCCCAAAAAGTGCACCCATCCTGCTTTGCTTCACCCCGTCATTGTCATTGGCCCTTTTTCCAAATGGGGGATTGACTTCATGCATTGTAAACCTACCTCAGCTGGGGAGCATGGTTACATCATCATAGCTGTGGATTATTTTACAAAATGGGCTAAGGCCATGCCTACATATGCAAAAGATGGTAAGATTGTCTCTCTCTTCTTGTTCAATCATATCATAGCTATATTTGGAGTTCCGCAGTCCATCGTCACTGATCACGGATCCCATTTCCGTAATCAAATGATGGAGGAATTGAGTGCCAAGCTAGGTTTTTGCCATGAAAACTCTACGCCGTGTTATCCGCAAGCTAATGGTCAGGTAGAGGCCATTAACAAGGTTTTGAAAACTATGCTTCGTCGGATGGTTGGAGATCATAAATCCAATTGGCATCTCATTCTTTTTTCCGCTCTTTGGGCTTATCGGACTTCTGTGAAAACAACTATTGGTTTCATGCCATTCCAGCTTGTCTATGGACTTGAAGCTGTCTTGCCTATCCAATGTCAGATTCCATATTTACAACTAGCCGCCGAACTTCTCCCAAACACTTCCGTAGAGGAAGCAAGATTTTTGTACTTGAATAACCTTGATGAGACTCGTAGAGATGTTGCCTTGGCTAATGAGGTGCATAAGAAATGCGTCAAGGCGCAGTATTATAAATCCGTCCAGCCCCATGTTTTCAACGAGGGTGACCTAGTTTTGACTTATGACCAGAGATATGACAAGCTAGGAAAGGGTAAGTTTGAGTCTATGTGGTATGGACCTTTCATTATTTCCAAGGTGTTAGAGAAAGGAGCCTATGAGTTGGTAGATTATGATGGAATCCCTTTAGGGAAATCTCGCAATGGTTTGTACCTAAAAAGGTATTATGCCTAGGTCTTCTTGGATGGTATCTTGTATATATCTATATTGATTGACTTTCAATGTGTTTTTCAGTATTTTCAAGATGGTTTTGAGTTTTGGTGCCCGCATCTATTTATACCATGTTTTGGTCATGTAGATGGATTTGTACGTCTTCACTAATGGTGCTTGCCACCACACCTTGAATCTAGCCTCGGATTCTTGGGTTCTCTATTCCCCAGCTGAAGATTTGGTCAGTTCAGGAGCGGTTTGCTTAGGTCCCGCTACTAATAACATCACTGAGTATGAAGCAGTCATCAATATTCTGACTAAAGCTGCCTCCCAGGATGTCCGTGATCTAGTGGTTTTGATGGAATCTCAGCTTGTGGTTTGTCATTTAAACCATATCTACATGATTAGGAACCCGGTGCTCCTCCGCCTCTTTCGGAGGGTACTATTGTTAGAAATATCATTTGTAACCATTACATATAGGCATATCCCTATGGAACATAATGTAGTTGCTGATTCATTGGCTAATTACATCCTAGATTGGCATATTGCCCATTCATGATGTTAATCAAACATGGTACATTGTAAATAAACATTTAAACACACATAGAACTCATATAAAATGCATTCATCCATTTGAAACATATAAACATCATGTAAAAGTCTGTGTATATATATATACAAAAAATAGGTCCCGAGACCTCTTCTGAAGCACATAGGATTTTAGGAAAAATCATCATACAAAATCCTGAAGCTGTCAGCTTTCAATATACATGTCTCATCTGCTAGTGGTGCTCGTGATAGCACATCACTACTCGAGCCACCCTGTGAAGTAGCCTACTGAATCGGCCTGGTACTCCCGCTGTAGATCTCTGATATCTAGTCAGGAAATCATCTATGTCAACATTTGGGATGTATAGAGTCAACCTCTCTAGGTTCTCCTCTAGCTCCCCGGTGATATCATCACCCTGTGGCACGAAGCGAGCTTTGGCTCACCTATCTAATGGAGATGCTCCTCCAGGCCTCGCTACTCCAACATCTACATGAAGACAAATGGGTCTCGTTACTTATCATAAAAAATATAAAACATAAAAAACATAAAACATTTTCCATCTTTAGGGTTTCTTGTTTCTTACCAATGTCTCCCCACTTCCCTCTAGGCGGGAGTGGTAGGTCAGGCTCACCTATAAAATTTGTGCCCACATAGGCATAGCCCTCGACCATGAGCATCTGATACCGCAGCCATCTGAAGAACGCATCACCAAACTTCACTCTGCCCCTACCCGCTCCCATGCGAGCCATGACTTGGACCCACCTCAGCATTCGGGGGTCCCGTGCTCTCAAACTCCAAAAAATCACCTAGGGCCTCATCTGGGGGACCCGCTTAAAGAAGAAACAACCTAATATGGAACCAAAGCCAAATTGCTTCAGCTCTCCCTACCGACATTTAGTCAGCTGATCCTTGAAGATTGGAAGAAATGCTTCCACCCAGTTGAACACCGTAGGTGCCATTGCCTCTAGGGCATACAACATATGTGCCCTGGAAGCCTGATGTACACCCTGGCTCCCTGCCACCCTCTGCATGGTGAACAGAACGATCCGTAGAGCCCTGTCTGTCATTGCCTTGATGGGGATTTTCTTGCCTGATGTACCTGTACCTGGTGCACAGTGTCAATCTATGAGCTCTCTGGTGGTAATGTCCCCACCACGGGAATTTGTCAGTGAGATATGGGCACCCTGTCTTGATAGGAAAGTTAGGAAGTAGATGTCCTCTACCTCCACTGTGAGTATATGTGCCCCCACCTTGAAATACTGTTGTTCTGGATTCCACATTCTTCACGCTCGTTAAAGTATTTGAAGAGTCGTCTATCCAACGGTAGGTTATCTCTTTCTCGGTTCAGACAATACTATTTACGAGAAAGGAACACTCCAGCCAATCATGACTGGAAGAGTTCTCTAAGGTATTATTTTACACTTTTTTGGGCCTTAGAGACTAAATCATATGAAAAAGGACCCCCATGGAGTCTTCTTCCATATTCGTTCAGACTCTCTAAACATGAATGATACCGAGTTTTCTTTTGGTGGACTTGTTAAAGATTAAACATTGAGAGACCCATTTTGGGAACGAACCCATCCTCTCTCAAGTTCATAAAACATATGAGATTGGACTTGTCTTCTGACAATCTATATCGAGTGTTTGTTACCCTCTTTGAACTCATAAAACTGAAAAGAGGCAATCATCAATCGTGATGGGGGAAATGGGAAAGGGAATCATTTTGCAAATAATGGCAGTTTTTTTTCATTACCTTTGAACATGGCACTTGTCTGCACAACCATGTCATTCAATTAGGTATTCAGCTGATCTCTGTGACGATCCACTTTCATGAGTCATGCCAATCCTTTGAGTCTTTCAAAAGAATGCATTGTCCACTATTGCATTGTGTATCTTTCCTGTTTAGTCATGTGACCAAGCCATTTTGTCATGCTGTCTGATGTTCAAAGGGAATCTGAAGAAGTCTTACCTCTGTAGTATACACATCCTTTGTGTCAGTATATTTGAGTCAGTCATATGGTTACTATGTTCACATCATTCCAGAACTATGTTCCGAGTTTCATGTCATCGATGTGGGACTCATCATGGCCCTCCTTCGATGAGACTATTCCTGTCAACGTCAGCTCATCATCCAGTAAATAGTCTTAGAAACAATATTCAGTACCTTAAGATCTATATGCCTTAATGACAGATTCTCTCGCTCTCAAAATTGGTTCACATCATTGACCTTTGATCGATAGAATCGACTGGGTGTTCGACATCAGGACATCTATTCACACTCAGTAGATTGTACTAGGGTACCTTGGGAATCATTGACATTAATGGTGATCTCCCTCGCACTTGTTAACGGTTCACATCATTGGATGGTAATCAAGTGGTTTCTACCATGTTCGACTTCAGATTATAGTAATCACATGGATAGAATCGTACTTTGTGGAAGACGAGACAAAGACCCTGGGTATCTGTTTAAAAGCACTCATTGTGTTTCCCTAGGTTGCGATGGAGTTTTGTTTATCTAGCATCGATCCACATTTGTATGGTTGTGACTATGCACAAATTTCTGTCTATATGACATAGATCTACATTGTATTTCTGGTAGCTATGTCCAAGTTTGAGTCCTCTATCACATGGATCTACGTTGTATTCTAGTAGCCATCCTTGTTTATTCCACTCATGGATCTTCCTTGTATTGATCTGCAGCTATGAGTTTGGTTACTTGTGTCTATGAGTTAACATACTGATGTACTACAGATGCCTACTTGACTGCATGCTCCGATCGAGCCAACATTTTCATCTCCTGACAACGACTTGTTGTTAAAGCTCTCATTTATCATATCACTCTAAGACTCATGCTTTGGGGGGCATCCTATTATACCAAAATCCTGTCACCATCATGTGATAAGACCTTTGACATACCTACTTGCCCTGAAATCCCAGCTTCTAGAGTGAAGACTAAATGGTTTCTTATCAGTCTATCATACAAATTTCCAGCATTGCTCATCGTCCCTGATCCAGGAGCGGTACCCCTGTTCGCGCCGCTTTTCATCAATTGTCCACAAGCGGTGCCACCGCCTATCACCCTTGGTCCATAGGTGGTTATTACCAAAACCAGTCTGTGTCAAAGAAGGAGAAGCGCAATACCCTGGGTAAAAGGGTAAAAACAAAAGCTTCTCGAGGCTTCTAGATGGTAAGCCTCGAGATATCTCTTATCCC
The DNA here is from genome assembly GCA_001517045.1 of Pseudotsuga menziesii. Classification (NCBI taxonomy): domain Eukaryota; kingdom Viridiplantae; phylum Streptophyta; class Pinopsida; order Pinales; family Pinaceae; genus Pseudotsuga; species Pseudotsuga menziesii. The sequence goes on from LPNX011176802.1 coordinate 168,777, forward strand.
TACTACTGTGGTTTGGTTGAGCTCGAGATCCATCATCCTAGGATATTAAAGGCCACCTCACCCACTAATTTCTCAACCATCTCTATCCATTAAAGCCCTATATATATGAGCTCATAGCCATGGTTGAGGAGAGAACATTGAAGGTATTGTTATGCTGTTGGACTGATTCTTGGCCCAAGATCATTTGGAGAGAGCATAGAGAGCTAGAGTCAGAGCTTTTGGGGATGAAGAGCTAGCTTCATGGAGATGCATGTCAACACTGAGGCTTGGTTGTAAACTTCTTCATATCTCTAATGCAAGTTGATATTCTGTCCCATATATATTGTTGATGTTTGATTTCAGATATATATTGCTAGCTTCCTTAGTCACTAGCATAGATTAGTAGATCATATTCTGGTTGCTTTGATCTGTTTCGTGTTGAACTCTTTTGCAGGTACACAGGTGAACTATCAAGGCCTTGTATTCCAGATATCTACAGCGTCTAGGGGGAGTTATCAACCTCTGTGATCTATTTCTTCTGGATCTGAACCATTCAGACCAGCAGAACACCTTGTTGTCTGGAAAAGGTGAAATATTCCGATCAACAAAGAGTGGTGGTTACTTTGTCATGGTTCATGCTTTCATCGGAGGGTTTCTATTTAGTTCAGATGTGGCCTGGATTGGGAGGAAGAATCTATTCTATCGAGCATGTGTTTTAGTTTTTGAACAGGGGTTTAAGCACAAACTTGCAGGATTTCTTTTGCCTTGACATTCTTTATTTTCATGCATTAATATTGTTTATAGTTCATATTACAGAATGCATGTATTGATCTAATTTGTGTTACTTTGTTAAACACTAATGATCTGATATGTTCATGATAGGAAGATTGCTGCAAAGAATATATGTCTAAAGGGAAAAGTAGAAGGGAGGCAGCCATGAAAGAAGAAGCTAAAGCATAAAGAAGTATAGATGTTGCTCAAGGAAAAGAAGAGAGCAAAATTTTGATATCAACAGGATCTCAAAAGGACCGATGGATTACGAAGCATAATCATTAAGAGCAGAGGACCAGGCTTGGGAATTTCGTCAGTTACCAAGCTGGTCCCTTTTCATAAAAGTGCTCTTAAATCTTAAATCTGAAATGTAACGTTTGTATGAATCATGAACACTCACGAAAGGACAAAATTGTGAGATGAAACGGTTGGGGGATCCCAAAGGTCACCGAGAGGCAACCTAAAAGGTTTTGCTTGTAGTATAAGTATAGGAGAATTAGATAGAATAAATGAATTTTCCCCATTTAGAATTGTGAGAACATGTTGTAAGAAGAACTATTTCCTTTTGCAATAGATAATTACAATTTTTCCTGTTAGAGAAAGCTTTGGTGGAATTTTCAAATGCTGTGCAATGGATGTTGTTGAAGGGGAACTATTTCATTTTCAGCTTTTGTCCATTAACTGTGAGATCGTTCTAGCTTGTTGAACCTATGTTCTTGTATGAATGCTCTCTAGTTTATTTTATGGAATTTCCACTATGAGTAATGAATGCTTTTCATAAACAATGAGTTATCTTGTTGTTCATCTATCTATTCATGTTTATGTGTTTTGAAATAAAGAACATCTACCTGTGATTTTTCTTAATGCATGAATAGTAATACATTACTCATTAAATGATAATCTCGCTCCCTAGGGATAGTTTAGTTATGTTAGTTTTAGTCGGTTGGTGACTTCTTGTTGGATGTTCATCTTGCTGACTTAGTCACGAAGCATTATTTTCCTTTTTGTTTGGATTCAAGCTTACTGGCATAGTGGAATGCATATGCAAGTGTATTAACAGTTAGAAAATCCATCTTTTGATGACTATACGGGGAAAATCCGCTAATGTACTTCAAAACAAGCAATTTATATTCTTCTTGAATGCCAAGTCTAGCCATTATCCGGTAGAACTTACAGGTGTAAATCTACACAGACTGGTCTTTCCATTGCCTTAACAGCTGCCACTTATTATACTGTTGTTCAATGTACTTGGGTGGGTAGAAATTCTTCTGGATGTACTCGTCAAATTTCTCCTATGTATTTATGGGGTATCCGTCTTTCTCCATCTTTTTCGATAGGTTCTCCCACCAGCAGTGCACAAATGTCGACATATTTAAAGATGCAATGGCGATATTTTCATATTTTGAGAGTTGGTTCATAGAGTAATAGGATTCCAATTATTGTACCCAATTCTCTACGGATTCCATGTCAATATTTCCTTCTAGATTCAATATGTCCAAGTTCATTTGCACCTTAAATGGACTGATTTTGTCAAAGTTGGATCTTGTCGAGAATGCTCCTGATGTTGAGGCAAATTGTGTGACAATCTCATTGAACTGGGTGAACATTTCGTCTCTTTATTGAGCTAGTTCTTTCTCTATGAATTGCTCTGTCTCATCGGTTACATTTCTATTTTATGTTTTTCTGACCATCTTCATTCTAGTGGTGTGATTAGACAAATAGTCCAAATTCAAAGGTAGTGTTTTCTTGGATTGCTTAGTTTGCAAGCGTATTTGAATAGGAATAACTCAGGTAACCTCTATAGAAGTGTCTACACATGAATTAATCACGAAAAAGATATGATACCAATGATCTTATTGCGCCCAAGTTTACGACGGGGACAAAAAATCGATTGTATGAAACGAGTAATGTTATGGTGGAAGCATATTAATAATAAGCAAAGAAAGAAATACGCTACACACATAAACAATATGCAAAAATTTGAACCAACTCTGTTACTTTGTTATACACTTCATTACTATTGTATATTACAATAATGTACATGCTTAAATATACTATTAAGAATGCTTGGGTTGTATTCTCATTACGTTCAGTTACAAGAGAAGTTGGAACAGTTCCAGAAGTTTAACTGTTACAGATGACTGAAAGACAGAAAGACATATATGTCATAGTTCATTAGTCATCGATGTCGAGGTGGTGAATTTGTTGAAGTCAATATTGAACCTGTTGAGGTGCAGAACTTGTCGAAGTTGATATTGAACCTGTCAAAGTCAATGTTGGCATCTTTGTCTATCAAAAATAATTTCAACTATTGGGTGGATCACACTCTCACTACCCCTAACCCCCCTCTCTCTCCCTAACTTACCTCCTACTCTCCCTATCCATAATCACCCCCTCTACCCCTCTCTTTCTCTCTCCTACACAACCTAACCCTACCCCTCTCTCTCTCGTTATCTCTCTTACTGCTCCCACCAGTACCCTTCTTGTTCAATACATATTTTTCACTGATGTCAAAGGTGTTCACGAATGACAAAGAAATAACCGATGGATATGGTGGTAGAATGAAGGTTGCAGGTATCCAGAATAACAAAGGAATAACCCTGTTACAGGTTGCAGGTTGCAAGGTGAATGAAAAATGAATAACCCTATAGCAAGTTGAACAAATAATATCGATCATCCAATGTTGTTGCTAAATGAAATGAATAACCCTATAGAAAGTTGAACGACTAAGATCGATCATCCAATGTTGTTGCTAAATGAACTGTCGCATAGGTTTTTCGTAAAGAAATAGTGCAGATCCACAAAGTCATGGTGAGATCTGAATTTGATCTAAAATCGATGATCAGGAAGCATCCCATACGAGATCCAACGGCTGAGGATCAGTTCCTCAAAAGATAAGTGGGAGGATGAAGTTCTGCAAAAGATCAAGATCGGATGGCTTATATTAGTCCCACACTAAGATATGGTGATTAAGGATTAATTCCGACAATTAGGTGGAAAATCCAAATTTCCACAAAAGATAAAGATCACACGGTTGATATTAGTTCTGCTAAAAGAGATCGATGGTGCGGGAGGAAAAATCTAGGAAGGGAATTGCTTTTAAAGATTCTATGAACCCGTAATCTGCATCTCGCAATATGAAAATCAATAGTTAGGAAAACACCCACAAAATATCAATGGTGTGGAACTATTGTTGTGGAAAGAAGTTTGCGGAAAATTGAGATATGATTTTTGGAAATGTTGCATCCCACATCTTGCATCCTGCAAATCTGAAGATTGATGCTCACGGAGAATCCCGATGAATATATACCGTGGGGAATCATTGAAACAAAAACTTGGTGCGTAAATATGATTTCAAGAGGAAATATGTAGAGTAGATCAACAGTCCAGAGAGATTCATACATAAGATCAATGGTATGGATTGTATCTGGAGAAGAATATTACGGAAGCACCAGAAAACGAGAAACAGGGTTGCAGAAATGAATTTTGAGCTGTGAGAAGAATGAAACGGTGCATTTGCTGAAACTTAATGATGAAATGATACGATGTTTGAATGAGTAGATGATGAAGATGTATGTCTATAAGTAAATACTCACAATCCAAATGAAATAATGTAGCCATGGAGAGATGCGTTCGTAGGTAATAGGTAAAAGGTATTTATTGAATGAATGTGTAAAGAATGAAGTGTATCTATTAGGAATATTGGCAGAGTCCAAAGTGAATAGTTTTTCAACTATTCCAAAATATTGAGAAATTCAGTCTAGGGTGGCAGGGTGGTGCTAGGGTAGGCCACAGGTCTACAGGGGTTTGCATCCTCCTTCCAGCCGTAGCTGGAGAACATGGTGTCACAGCATCCTTGTCTGTTGAAGAAGGAAGAAAACCATAAGGGTGTTGTTGCATCCTAGTCTATAGTTGTAGGAAAAACCTAGGGTGTGTTTTGCATCCTTTCTATTGCAGCAGATAAATTTTTTTGAAAATTGATCTTATTAATGAGTTTGTGTTAGTGGTTTTCTCTTTTGAGGTTTCCACGATAAATTATGTGTCTTAATTGTTATTTTTATGTATTCTAAAATAAAAATTAACAATACTGATTCACCCCCCCCTCAGTATTGTGGGATAAACCAACAATTTGTATACGAGCAAGTTCCTTCAAAATAGTTTAACCACTAGAATTAAGATCCCATCCAAAAATCATAATGGATCAACAAGAAGATTTGGCCAGTAACAAACCTCCACTATTTACCGAAGAAATTTACACTTACTGGAGTGTAAGGATGAGGTGTCATCTGATGTCCCTCAGATGGAAGGTTTGGGCAGCAACTATTGCACCCAAATATCATCATCAACATGTGATAATATCCTAAGGACCCATGTTTTCCCTCATTCCCAGAGATTGAAGTGAAAACATTGATCCAGATGTCAAGCTTTCATGTAAAAAACCAACACCGCTTCTACCCCTAAGCTTAGGAGTGGTACCTTCTTCAGCACCTCCTGAATTGTGTTGAAGAAAGGCGGTGGCACTGCCTTTACTCTTTGTTTGAAGAGCGGTTCTGCCTAACACTGCTATGTCATCAAGGAGCAGGAGCGGTGCCCTTGGTAAAAAGTGAAAAAGAGAAGCTTCACGAAGCTTCTAGATCAAAAGCTTTGTGGCAAGCCTTATCCCTATTCACTTGGATCAATTGAGCTCGAATGCCTCCTTTGTGGATCTCCTATCCACCTCACCCACTAAAATATCAACCATCTATATCCATTTGAGACCTATAAAAACAGGCTCATACCCCATGGTTGGGAGAGAGCAAAGTCATGCTACCATTTTGACATTCTGGCATGATTCATTAGAGTGAACATAGAAGAGCAAGTTGGAGCCATTGGGGATAAGACATCGGTTTTGTGGAGGAGTGCATTCAACACTAAGGTGCAGGTTGTAAACCATTTCATTATTTATCAATGGAAGGTTGGTTTTCTTCCCATATACTTGTTATGCGTAATCTTGCATGTTTATCATTTCAGTCATATCTACCATCTGACCTAGTTAGGTTTTGGTTTGATATCATCATATCTCTTCAGATCTGGTCCATCCTAACTTTATATGCTCTTTATTACTGTTAATTCACCATTTTTTATGCTATTTTTCCAAGATTTAACTTTGTTTTTTCACCCTTATTTTGTTTTGTACATCTACAGGGAACCACGTATGCACAGTGGGAAACATGTGGTACCACCACCTGAACTCAGTTAGCAGGGAGTGGTGTCACTTCCTGTGATCAACAATCAAGAAGTGGTGCTTGAGCAGAACCTCTCTATCAGTAACCTTCTGGAAGTGGTTCCAAGTAGGCTTTTTAGTCCCTGTTTGATTTCAAAACTATAGCTTTTTTATTTTGATTTTTGTGTGTTTTTGGCTTACTTTTTGTGTGTGTTTTGACTTACTTTTTGGCCATGAATTTTATATTCTGTAGTCACTTTGATTGTTATATTCCCTTTGCATTCAAAGAAGAGTTTATGTTTCTTGCATTGGATTTTACATTCTTTTCTTTGCTTGAAACCTCTTTCTCCTTTCTGTAGATATTATTCGTTGGAATTGGAAAATATACATTTCATTTTCATGGGTATGTTTTGGTTTGCTTTGTACTTGGAATGCGTGAGTGATCCATGTTGTTTTGAGTATTTATTTGCTTGGGTTGTTTTTTGTTTCGTTTTGCATGTTGCATTTTTCAGTGCTTGGTAGGAGAGATTGGTTCTTTGTTTCCTTTTGCATGCTGAGTTTTTCAGTGCTTTGTAGGAGAGATTGGTTCTTTGTTTCCTTGTCTATTCCAAAGAGAAGTTTTAGTTTTCTCTCTCCTTTTCTTTTTTCGCAAGCATGTTGAATGATTTTCTTCTTGTTTTGTGCATGATTGTTTGAAGTTCCGGGTCTTACTTTCATTAAGAATAAATATATGTTTTCCACTTTGCGTGCATTAGAGTTAGATTTGTTTGGAAACGTTAGTGAAATCATCTTTCCATTAAGTTTTATGCATCTTTTTCAAGAATGAAAAGATAGGAAACATTTGTGGTTTATTTATATTAGATGTTCTCTAGATATCTTTTTAATTGCTTTAAAGCTTGTTTGGGGTGCATTGATATTTTACTTTTCATTTGAAAAGATAGAATTGCATTTGCATTTGGTTGTGCATTTTTGGGAATAAAATTAAATCTCTCTCCCTCTCTTAGGTAGAACTTCATTGAAGAGGAAAACTTGCATTATCATATAGATCAATGTGCTTCTTCTTTAATTTAAAGTTTTCACTCCATGGTTCCACCTAACCACACAAGATAAAATTAACGGTAGTACTAGGTTAAAACTTTTAGCAATTTGAGTGTTAGGTTAGCAACGTGTTTTGATGTCGTTAAGCATGGAAGGTGTCGTTATTTTCCAGTACTGTACCCCGGGGGCTTGTAGTTCTTCAATGTATGTTTGGTATATTGAACGGCCTTTCACATACCCTTGAGGTATATCGAAAGGTACTTCACGTACTCGGTAGTATATCTGAAGGCTCCTGTCGAACGGTTGTGCATTAGAAAACACCACTACGGATTTGAGCTCCAACGTACCTAGAATATATCAGGAGACCCTTTTAGGAATCCTCAAACCATATGAGTTATCCTTTTGGCCTGTCCTGTGAGGTTCTTGACTCTTATCCACTCCTTTCACATGTTTTCTTGTTGCTTTTAGTGTGAGTAGTGCTTGCTTGTGTGTGGTAGTTAGGGGGTTTTTAGAGAGTTTAGAGATGGCATCCCCATCTTAGACTACCACTCAAGGGGTCCCTTTCCAATGTGTACCTTTTGTATTCCCTCCAAGTGAAGGTATTGGTCCTCCATTTATTGCCACTCTAAATATTCTTGGGTTAACTATAGGATCACCGGTCTGGCTATTTAATATGGTAATTCCTACTACACCTAATGTCTCAAATGCCACCTCTCCTCTGAGAGAGGATCGACGTCAACCTAATCTTGCTCCTTCTTCATCAGTTGTGGCTTCATCCCTTTCTTCTTATTTGCTTGACCAAAGCTCTATGATTAGTAGTCAAGTGGATAAGAAGAATAAGAAAGGGAAGGGTAAGAAGAAGAAGGATAATAAAGAGAAAAAGCAACAACCATCTGCTCTTGATGGTGCTCATTCTAAGAAAATGCCCAAAAAACCCAAGTTACCTTGTAAGCTTTGCAAGGGGGGCCACCTTGTTAAGGAGTGTCTTGGTCTCTCTAGTGTACAAGAAGAGTGGTCTAAACGGTCTAAACTGTCTGTGTCATCAACCTCTAATCATCATGTTGATGATACTTCCTCAACCAGTGACCCATTGGTAAAAGGTCGTAAAGGTAAAGTATTGTATCCTTGTTTGATATGCAAGGTTATGCATATTTTCTTTTTCCAAGCATGGATGAAGCTTCTAATTTGTTGGAGGATATTATTGTTTCTTGTGAACGGATTGCAACAAGTTATCATAAGTTATCCCTCGATTCCCCGCTGGTTGACCAAGTGATCAATTCAGTTTCATCTGGGGTTGATCCCACTCTTCCTTCGAAGAGTGAAGTTAAAGTGGTTGACTTGATGTCATCTCCACTCGATCCCACTCTTTCATCACAGAGTGTTAAGACTGAAGTAGTCGCTTTGACCAAATCTTCATCTTATTCTTCTCTTCTAGTAGAGAGTGAACTGAAACCTGCTGAAGTTTTTATGCTTCATTCTGATTATTCTCGTCAAGAGGAAATTTTGTCTATTTCAATAGAACCCTCTACAAGTAATGAGGTTATTTCCTTTGACTGGAGTAACCTAACCGAGTCTCATCTTCATTCGATTGTTCCTTTCTAGATATCCGTGTGAATTACCACTAAGAGTATACTCCACACTATCATCGACAAAGGGGCTTCTGTTAGCATTCTATCCTCTACTGTTTGGAAAACCATAGGTTCTCCTCCGCTTGTGCCAGCTACCGATTAGATAATGGATTTTAATCGACGACCTATAGTGCCCTTAGGGATACTTCTTCAATTACCTATAACTTTGGAAGGAAAAACTGTCTGTATCGATGTTATGGTAGCCCAAGGTCCTTAAGATTTTAATCTGCTCCTTGGGCGTGATTATGTTTATGCCATGAAAGATGTAGTGTCCACACTCTTTTGAGTGATGTATTTTCCCCATGATGGGAATATTGTGACCGTTGATCAGCTTTCCTTCATTAAACCTAGCTATCATGTGACTCCTAGTCATCAGACTTCCCTGAATGTCCCGCATGTTCTTGTGGCTCTTTTCCCTTCGAGTTAGCTTCTTCCCATCATATTTAAAATGGGGGGCATGGTTCCAGCCTCTGGATATCATACTGGAGTTAAGTCGGTAGCTTCTTATGTAAGGGGGAAACCCACCAACCTCTGGACATCATGTTGGCTTGGAAATTGCTTTGAGCATAGTTCATTTTCTATTTCAAACTCATTAAAAAATGAAATAGGATTCCTTAAGGATAGTTTACCCTTTGGTTTCAATCTTGCATAAAAATGAAACCATGTTTCAAGCATAGTTATTTTGTTGTTTCAATCTTTTGTAAAAATGAAATAGGTCCCCTTAAGCATAGTTTATATTCTATTTCAAGCTCGTTAAAAAATGAAATAGGTCGTTTCAAGAAAATTTTACCCTTTTGGTTTCAAGCTTGCATAAAAATGAAACCATGTTTGAGAGCATAGTTCTTCTCCTTTGTCAAGCTCGTTAAAAAATAAAACAGCACCTAACCATCATGTCAGGTTTTGAGCACCATGTCAGTTTTCTCCAAGCATAGTTATCTTCTGTTTCAAGCTTGCATAAAAATGAAACAGATCCCCTTCCCTTGAGTCGAGTCTTCCCTTTAGTATTAGAACCTGAACTTCTTTTCACCTGCCTAATTCTCATTCTTCCTACCCCCCTAGTGAACATTTTCACATTAGTAACCATGTTTTTTAGGTTGGGTATGGAAGAAGAATCGTCAGACGAAACAAATTTAGGGGGGCATGTCGAGCCCCTGGCAATCATGCTAGGGGTAAGGTTTGCTAGCAATCATGTTGGGGGAAATCTTCCAACCTCTGTGTATCATGTTAATGGGATTTTTCAAGCATATTTTACCCATTGGTTTTGAGCTTGTGTAAAAATGAAACCAATCTTCAAGCATTCTTTCAACTAATCTTTGAGCTCATTAAAAACAGTAAGATGGTATTGAGCTTACTTTTCATTTTTCATGCTCTGGTTAAAACATGAAAACTGGTTTGAGCTTAATTTGTCACTTTTTCGTGCTCTAGATTCAAACATGAAAAAGGCCTAATGGAGTCTCCTTTAAACTCTTTTTGGACTCCCTAAATATGAAAATATTGTCGAGTACTTGTCTACTTCATATTCGTAAGATTATTTGAAGAGTCCTCTCTCCAACGGTAGGTTATCTCTTTTTCGGTTCGAACAGACTATTTACGAAAAAGGAACACTCCAGTCAATCATGACTGGAAGAGTTCTCTTGGGTATTGTTTTATACTTTTTCGGGCCCTAGGGACTAAATCATATGAAAAAGGACCCTTTGGAGTTTTCTTCTGTCTTCGTTCAAACTCTCTAAACATGAATGATACCGAGTTTGCTTTCATTGGACTCGTTAAACTAAACACTGAGAGACCCGTTTAGGGAATGAATCCATCCTTTCTCAGGTTCATGAAACATATGAGAATGGAGTTGTCATCGAATGAGCTAAAACAAGTGTTTGTTACTGTCTTTGGACTCATAAAAATAAAAGGAGGCACTCATCAATCATTATAGGGAAATTAAGGGAAGGGAATCAATTAATTTTGTGAATAAATGGCAGTTGTTTGTCACCTTTGAACATGGAACTTGTCATATCATTCAATCAATTGGGTATTCAGCTCACTTACAAGTCAATCAACTTTCATGAGTCATGTCACTCCTTTGAGTATTTCAAAAGAATGCATTGTACACTGTCGTACTGTGTATCTGTCTAATCCACTCATGCTACCAAGTCTATTGTCATGCCACCCGATGTTCAAAGGAAGTAAGATTTTTTACCTCTGCAGTTAAAAAATCCTTTGTGTCAATACTTTTTTAGTCAGTCCTATGGTTACATTATCTACAACATTCCAGAACTTTGTTATGAGTTTCGTGTCGTCGATGTGGGACTCAGGATGGCCCTCCTTCGACAAGACTATTCCTGTCAACATCAGCTCATCATCCAGGAATTAGTCTTAGAAACATTTTTAGTACCTTGATATCTGTATGCCTTAATGACATATTTTATCACTATCGACATAGGTTCACATCATTGACCTTTGATTGATATATTCCACTGGGTGTTCGACATCAAAACATTTATTCACACTCAATAGATTTTACTAGGGTACCTTGGGAATCATTGACATCAATGGTGATCTCCCTCGCACTTGTTAACGGTTCACATCATTGACCGGTAATCAAGTGGTTTCTACCATGTTCGAATTCAAATCATTGTAATCACATGGATAGAATCATTCTTTTTGGAATATGAGATGAAGACCCTGGGTATTTGTCATAAAGTACTCATAGCTTTCTCCCCAGGTTGTGATGGAGTATATTTGTATGAAGTACCAGCATGGATCCACATTTGTATGGTTATGGCTATGCTCAAATTTGTGTCTGTATGAAATTGATCTACGTTTTATGTCTTGTATCTATGTCCAAGTTTGAGTCCTCTATCACATGGATCTACGCTGTATTATAGTAGTCATGTTTGTTTATCTCTCCCATGGATCTGCCTTGTATTGGTCTACAGCCATGCTGAAGACAATTTTTCTCATGAGTCAGAAGTATTGATGTATTGCATATGCTTGGTTGTTGTTTCTCTCCAATCAAGCTAATTCTTACCTCGAAGAGATAACTTGCTCTATCAAAGCCCTCGCCTATCATATCCCTCTAGCCTCATGCTTTGGGGGGAATTTTGTTACACCCAAATATCATCATCAACATGTGATAAGATCTTAAGGACCCATGTTTTCCCTCATTCCAAAATCCTAAAGTGAAAACATTGATCCAGATGTCAAGCTTGCATATAAAAAACCAGCACCGCTTCTACCCTTAAGCTTAGGAGCGGTACCTTCTTCAACATCGCCTGAATTGTGTTGAAGACAGGTGGTGTAATTGCCTTTACTCTTTGTTTGAAGAGCGGTTCTACCTAACAGTGCTCTACCATCAAGGAGGAGCAGTGCCCTTGGTAAAAAGTGAAAAGAGGGGCTTCACAAAGCTTCTATATCAAAAGCTTCATGGTAGGCCTTATCCTTATTCACCTGGGTCAGTTGAGCTTGAAATCCCTCCTTTGTGGATATCCTATCCACCTCACCCACTAAAATATCAACCATATCTATCCATTTGAGGCCTATAAAAAAGGCTCATACCCCATGGTTGGAAGAGATCAAAGTCATACAGCCATTTTGACATTCTGGCCCAATTCATTAGAGGGAGCATAGAAGAACAAGTTGGAGCCATTGGGGATAAGGCATCGATTTTGTGGAGTGCATTCAACACTAAGGTGCAGGCTGTAAACTGTTTCATTATTTATCAATCCAAAGTTTGTTTTCTTCCCATATGTTTTTTATGCGTAATCTTTCATGTTTATTATCGGATTCCTTAGTCACTGATATAGATCTATAGATGATGTTCTGGTACTTTTGATCTTTTGTGCTTTGATGTGTTTTATACATGTATTTTCTTGGAGATATTTTTCCATAGGTGAAGAGTGACATAATTCCATCAAAGAATGCATTCCAGATGTCTGTAGTTTCTAGGAAATGTTTCCCAACCTTGTTGTAGACTATTTGTTTTGGATTTGAACCATTCAAACCATAGGAATAGCTTCTGTCCATAGAAGATGTAACGAAATTCCTAACAACAACAACCCAAAAAGAGAATAAAATAGGAAACCAATACCCTACAGACACAGTTGAACTAAGTGAATATGAAGGTAATTCCAAATCCTTAAACACAATCTTAATTGGTTTAACAAACTCGGTATTTACTAAAGTGATGCAATGCACATCTTCCAAACAATCTTGGGACAAGCTGAAAATTATCTATGAAGGAGAATCTAAGGTCAATGAATATAAACTCCAAACATATAAAGGTCAATTTGAAAGTCTTAAAATGAAAGAAGAAGAGAATATTGGTGAGTACCTTCTTCATGTAGATGAATTTGTCAATGTGATCAGAGGCCTTGGAGGAAAATTAAAGGAGAAGGAAGTGGTAAGCAAGGTAGTAACAACATTACCAATGAGATATGATCCAAATATATCCACCTTAGAAGAAAGAGATGATCTCAAAAAGGTAACAATGGATGAGCTACATGGAATTCTCACTGCTTATGAGATGAGAATAGGACAAAATGGATCTTCAAGAAAAGAAGCAACCTTTAAAGCCTCCTTAAAAAATCAATTAGAAAACACGAATGACGAGGAAGCCTTTTTCATTAATAAACTTGCGAGAGGGTCTAGAAAATACAAGGGGAGGTTACCTTTAAAGTGTTTTAATTGTGAAAGGTGTTATAACTAGATCTTGTTCTTAGTTTATCTGTTCTTTTTGTCCTAATTTTCAACCGTTGGTTTAAAATGATTTTACATTTTATGGTGATTTTAAGAACTTTTGACAATCAGTAAGTTTTGTTGGATTTAATGCTTTTAATGGTTGAATTATTTCATTAGTTTAGTTTTAAGGTTTGTCTTTTGGGCTTATTAGTTAATATGTATATCTTTAATATTTCAAAAACTTATAATAAAAGTTTATTCCAAGTTTTCTTTATAATTTAACCCTCATTTTTTAGTCCTTTGACAAATATTTTCATGAGGAGATTCTTGTAGTAGCTCTGTTTTTCTTTTTTTTTGTCATTATCACTGGGAGCATATTATGAGGTGATGGAAATGAATTTTGGAAAACAAAAAGAGGTTTTTGTCCAAAACAGACTCATTCACAAAAACCTCTCTCGTTTTTGCAACATCTGTTATCGTTTGAGATATTAGAATTCATCTTTGTGGCATATTTTCAGGGTTTGAATTATTTAATAATTTCCTGTTTTAGTCACAAATTTCTAGCATTCTAGCACGTATTCCAATCAATTGAAGGGGAATTTTTAAAAACCAAGAGAGTTTTTTGTTCATACCAAACTCATTTAAAACAAACTCTCTCATTTTTTTACAGGTGTCCTGGATCAAGATATATGAAGGCGTTTTTAAGACCCAAATTTTAATAAATTCGCCAAATTTTCCTAAATCGGATTTGCTATTTTTTGGTTAATTGTCTTTAAAGATTTTGAGTTATCATGTAAATAATTGATGTAACTATTTCAAGTTTCAACCTAGAAGGTAGTTATGGAACTAATTTACCTTTGTAATGATAAAATGAAGACAAACATATAGTTTTGGTGGGGGGATTTTTCACTCAAGGAGAGGCTTTTGGAGCTTTGATTTCTTAAGCTAGCATTTATAACTCTTATGCAAGTGGATGACCGTTATTGATTATATATAAACTGATAATCCCTTTTACCTGTCATGCTTTTTTCATTTCTGATCTGGTTGATTGCTTAGTGTACAATTTCATTTCCTATTTAAAGGTTTATTCATGTAAATGCTTGTAGCCTGTGGGTGGAATTGGTATTTCATGTTTAATGTTTATGGCTTATTGGGATGTGTTTGATCCCCAGTTTATCCAACTTGCATGATTCAATTATGTATTATCTTGTGGATGTTTATTTCCTCCTTGCTGATGAAGTTTTTAAAACCAAAACCACAAACCAAAACCCTAAAAACCTATTTTACTTAGTTTTATTTTATGAGATTGTGTTGGATTGTTTTTTAGTAGTCTAAGAACAATTTCTGGCACTAACATCTTTGGCGCTGTTGCCGGGGATGAAGCTGAAGTATATCTTCCTTGGGATATCATTATTCATCTGATTTTGAGAGGTGAACAAAGTCAAAAAATCTTTTAGACTAGAATTTTTCACCGGCGACTCCACGATTAAAGATTCCACTACAAGGAGAATTTTGTTGACAGAAAAATGAAGAAGCCAAATGGAAAGATTGGGTATCATCTTGTTACTTTCCTCCATAAGGTTTTGTTCTTATTCATCAGTTCTTTCCTTTCTTTCCCATTGCATGTCAAAAGATTTATTTTTTGTTTTGTTTATTCTAATGATCATAAACCTTTAGGTACATATCCCTCTGTGGAAGAAGAAAGTATGCATTCTTCTTGTTTTATTGATGTTGATCCTATTCCTTCATTTGAAATACATGTGCAACATGATATACATATACGCATATCTCTTGAACCTGATTATTTTGGTCATCTTGTAGAGAATAAAGTTGATCTATTCCCTTCTACCATCACTGCTGAAACTTGCAAACATCTTGTTGAACCTCATTTTCAACTCACAGATTTTCAGTCTAGACTCAGACAGAAGATGTTTAAACCTCTTAGGCTGCCATATCTCTTACATCCTTATGCTTCCTACTTTGTTGAATATCTTCCCCATTTTACTGGAAAAGACCATATTATAGCAGAGAAGCATTTAGGATATTTTCATAATTTCATTGATAATTTTGAAATCATGCATGAGGATGTTGTCATGAGGTTATTTTCAAAATCCTTTGCTAGAGATGTTGGTTTTTGGTTCCAAAATTTAAAAAATGATTCAAGTGAATCGTGCGAAGAGTTACATGATGTCTTTTTGAAGTATTGGGGTAAGAATAAATCTTATGATCAATTTCTTTCCGAATTTTATAGTTTGAAAAGGGAGAATGATGAGCCAATTACTAAATTTAATTGGAGGTTTCAAAGTTTTTATATCAGTATGCCTATGGAGATCAGACCTTCGGAAAAAACATGCTATGGTATATTATGTTATGGATCAACATTCAGATCTTATCTTTTTCTTGGTAGAAAGGAAATCATCATCTTTAAGACAATTGTTTGAAGATGAAAAAGGAGTGGAGGAGAACATCCGAGCTTGAAAAATGCTTCGAGATCAGGCTCATGTTGAAGATATACAAGCTTATGAACAGGAAGAAGAATGTAGGTATCATTCAGATTTAAGACAGTTTTCTTCATCATTTTCAGATTTTCATATGAACATGGATATAAATGACGCTTGTGTTGATTCTTCATATTAGTTTGATGACTTTTTCGATGATAATATACTTTCAGTGGATTATAGTAGAAATTTCCTAGTTCCTGCTATGAGATTATCATGTTATGAAGAAGAAGTTGTTGCTCTTCAACCTCTTACTATTGATATAAGAAATAAGCCGTCATTCTTGACTTATGGTCACTTTCAGAATTTTATTTGTTCAAGTTTTGATCAAGTGTTTTATTTAAAGGTCGAGAAGCAGTTTGAAGAGCCCTTGATTTCCATTCTTGAGCCAAAGTTTAAAAAGAACAACAATGGAGAGGAAGATAATGCTTCACTTTATGATGAATATAATGAAGACATTGAAGTTTTAAATAGGAAATTTCATGATCCCGTGGCTTCGTGGATGAAGTTGTATTTTTCAAATGTTTCTAATGCTCCAACTTTTGGCATACTTCCTATTTCCAGTCATAAGTATCAGCTGCCTATAGACTCTTTATTGCATTTATGACATTTTTTTTGGGTTTTCTCAAATAGTAGCATGCATGGACTTATGATTCTCAGTCAAATGGTTTCTTGGCTTCACTGGAAATATGATTACACTTGATTGGGTTGTTTCCTCCTATTAGAAGTAGGAGTAAATAGCAGAATAAGCTCGCTATACGAGCATGTAGATTCTTTTTAGTATGCTGGTTTGTAGCAGTATTTTGTAATTTCAGAGGTATGTGTTCAGAGTTTGAGAAAGTTGCAGAGATTTGGTAAATGACTCCATCACCCAATGAATAAGGGACAAGGTCTACAGGTTCTTGAAGCCTCACAAGGAGGACTTCATCCCGTAGCAAGAGTCAGATGTTATAACTACATCTTGTTCTTAGTTTATCAGTTCTTTTTGTCTTAATTTTCAACCATTGGTTTAAAATGATTTTACATTTTATGTTGATTGTAAGAACTTTTGACAATCAGTAATTTTTGTTGGATTTAATGCTTTTAATCGTTGAATTATTTCATTAGTTTAGTTTTAAGGTTTGTCTTTTGGGCTTATTAGTTAATATTTATATCTTTAAGATTTCAAAAACTTATAATAAAATTTTATTCCAAGTTTGCTTTATAATCTAACCCTCATTTTTCAGTCCTTTGTCAAATATTTTCATGAGGAGATTCCTGTAGCAGCTCTGTTTTTCCTGTTTTTGTCATTATCATTGGGAGCATATTACGAGGTGATGGAAATGAATTATGGAAAAAAAAAGAGGTTTTTTTCCACAACAGACTCATTCACAAAAAACTCTCTCAGTTTTAAGAATAGCTATTATCGTTTGAGAGATTAGAATTCATCTTTGTGCATATTTTTAGGGTTTGAATTATTTAATAATTTCCTGTTTTAGTCACAAATTTCCAGCACGTATTCCGATCAATTGAAGGGGAATTTTTAAAAACCAAGAGATTTTTTTGTTCATAACAGACTCATTTAAAAACACCTCTCTCATTGTTTGCACAGGTATCCTGGATAGAGATATATGAAGATGTCTTTAAGACCCAAATTTTCAGAAATTCACCAAATTTGCCCAAATAAAATTTGCTATTTTTTTGGTTAATTGTCTATAAAGATTTTGAGTTATCATGTAAATAATTGATGTAACTATTTCAAATTTTGACCTAGAAGGTAGTTATGGAACTAATTTACCTTTGTAATGATCAAATGAAGACAAACATATAGTTTTGGTGGGGGGATTTTTCACTCAAGGAGAGGCTTTTGGAGCTTTGATTTCTTAAGCTAACATTTATAACTCTTATGTAAGTAGATGATTGTTATTGATTATATATAAACTGATAAGCCCTTTTACTTGTCATGTTTTTTTCATTTTTGATCTGGTTGATTGCTCAGTCTACAATTTCATTTCCTGTTTAAAGGTTTATTCATGTAAATGCTTGTCGCATGTGGGTGGAATTGGTATTTCATGTGTAATGTTTATGGCTTATTGGGATGTGTTTGATCCTCAGTTTATCCAACTTGCATGATTCAGTTATGTATTAGCTTGCGGATGTTTATTTCCTCCTTGCTGATGAAGTTTTTAAAACCAAAACCCTAAAAACCTATTTTACTTAGTTTTATTTTATGAGATTGTGTTGGATTGTTCTTTAGTAGTCTAAGAACAATTTTTGGCATTAACATATTTGGCGTCATTTCTGGGGACAAAGATGAAGTATATCTTCCCTGGGATATCATTATTCATCTGATTTTGAGAGGTGAACAAAGTCAGAAAATCTTTTAGACTACAATTTTTCATCGGCGAGTCCACGATTAAAGATTCCACTGCACGGAGAATTTTGTTGACAGAAAAATGAAGAAGCCAAATGGAAAGACTGGGTATCAGCTTGTTAATTTCCTCCATGAGGTTTTGTTCTTATTCATCCATTCTTTCCTGTCTTTCCCATTGCATGTCAAAAGATTTATTTTTTGTTTTGTCTATTCTGATGATCATAAATTTTTAGGTACATATCCCTCTTTGGAAGAAGAAAGTATGCATTCTTCTTGTTTTATTGATGTTGATCCTATTCCTTCATTTGAAATACATGTGCAACATGATATACATATACCCATATCTCTTGAACCTAATTATTTTGGTCATCTTGTAGAGAATAAAGTTGATCTATTACCTTCTACCATCATTGCTGAAACTTGCGAACAGCTTGTTGAACCTCATTTTCAACTCACATATTTTCAGTCTAGACTCAGACATAAGATGTTTAAACCTCTTAGGCTGCCATCTCTCTTACATCCTTATCCTTCATACTTTGTTGAATATCTTCCCCATTTTACTGGAAAAGACCATATTACAGCAGAGAAGCATTTAGGATCTTTTCATAATTTCATTGATAATTTTGAAATCATGCATGAGGATGTTGTCATGAAGTTATTTTCAAAATACTTTGCTGAAGACGTTGGGTTTTGGTTCTGAAATTTAAAATATGATTCAATTAGATCGTGCGAAGAGTTACATGATGTATTTTTGAAGTATTGGGGTAAGAATAAATCTTATGATCAATTTCTTTTCGAATTTTATAGTTTGAAAAGAGAGAATGATGAGCCAATTACCAAATTTAATTAGAGGTTTCAAAGTTTTTATATCAGTATGCCTACAGAGATCAGACCTTCGAAAAAACTTGCTATGGTATATTATGTTATGGCTCAAAATTCAGAACTTGTCTTTTTATTGTTAAAAAGGAAATCATCATCTTTAAGACAATTGTTTGAGGATGCAAAAGGAGTAGAGGAGAACATCCAAGCTTGCAAAATGCTTCGAGATCAGGCTCATGTTGAGGATATACAAGCTTATGAACAGGAAGAAGAACATAGGTATCATTCAGATTTAAGACAGTTTTCTTCATCATTTTCAGATTTTCATATGAACAAGGATATAAATGATGCTTGTGTTGATTCTTCATATCAGTTTGATGACTTTTTCAATGATAATATACTTTCAGTGGATTATAGTAGAAATTTCCTAGTTCCTGCTATGAGATTATCATGTTATGAAGAAGAAGTTGCTGCTCTTCTACCTCTTACTATTGATATAAGAAATAAGCCAACATTCTTGACTTATGGTCACTTTCAGAATTTTATTTGTTCAAGTTTTGATCAAGGGTTTTATTTAAAGGTCAAGAAGCAATTTGAAGAGCCCATGGTTTCCATGATTGAGCCAAAGTTTAAAAAGAACAACAATGGAGAGAAAGAGAATGCTTCACTTTACAATGAATATAATGAAGACATTGAAGTTTTAAATCGGAAATTTCATGATCCCGTGGCTTCTTGGATGGAGTTGTATTTTTCAAAGGTTTGTAATGCTCCAGCTTTTGGCATGCTTCCTATTTTCAGTCATAAGTAACAGCAACCTATAGACTCTTTATTGCATTTATCACATCTTTTGTGGGTTTTGTCAAACAGTAGCATGCATGGAATTATGATTCTCAATCAAATGGTTTCTTAGCTTCATTGGAAGTATGATTATACTTGATTGGGTTGTTTCCTCCAATTAGAAGTAGGAGTAAATAGCAGAATAAGCTTGCTATACGAGCATGTAGATTCTTTTTAGTATGCTAATTTGTAGCAGTATTTTGTCATTTCAGAGGTATGTGTTCAGAATTTGAGAAAGTTGCAAATATTTGGTAAATTACTACATCACCCAATGAATAAGGCACGAGGTCTACAGGTTCTTGAAGCCTCACAAGGAGGACTTCATCCCACAGCAAGAGCCAGATGTTATAACTAGATCTTGTTCTTAGTTTATCTGTTCTTTTTGTCCTAAATTTCAACTGTTGGTTTAAAATGATTTTACATTTTATGTTGATTTTAAGAACTTTTCACAATCAGTAATTTTTGTTGGATAGAATGATTTTAATGGTTGAATTATTTCATTAGTTTAGTTTTAAGGTTTGTCTTTTGGGATTATTAGTTAATATGTATATCTTTAAGCTTTCAAAAACTTATAATAAAAGTTTATTCCAAGTTTGCTTTATAATCTAACCCTCATTTTTTAGTCCTTTATCAAATATTTTCATGAGGAGATTCCTGTAGCAGCTCTGCAAAAATAAAATTGTTTACACCATGGAAGACAGTGAAGATTCAAATGGAAGTGAAGTTGAAGAAGTTGAAGTTTTATTCATGGGCCTAGATATTCAAGCCTCAAATAGTGACTCATATATGGAAGGAGAAGTAGACCTAAGAGCTGAACTTTTAGAAACCTTGAAGAACTTGAGAAATGTAGGAAAAAGAATAGATAGTCAAGTCTTTTCATCAGTCAGTTGGAAGATCAACTCTTAGATTCCAAAAATGTTGAGGATGACCTAAACCTACACCTCAAAAGAAGAATACAGGAGTTTGAAAAACTTGCAGAATAAATCATGCAATTCAAGAGAAAGCTTGATGAAGGATCTATCAAATCAAATTTTGAGAATAGCTCAAGGATTCTAGATGAAATTCTGAGTCACGCCAAATACCATAGTTGATAGGCTTGGTTTGGGGTTCATTAAAGAAAAGAAGCCAAAGAGTTTTCATGTCTTAGATCAAGAAGGAAGGAAGAAAATCTATGCTGAAGTACTAAAGACTCCAGCCAAAAGGGAAAGAAACAAGAAAGTTGGATTAATATCTCAAGGTAAAAATAGAAATATTATAGCTCCCAAGAGACCAAATAGATATATACAGATCTTTTTATGTCACTACTATTCCTGTAACAATTTTGGTCATAAAGACATAAATTGCAGAACTGAAAGAAATGTTTCTAAATACAAGAAGAAGTCATCAAGTAACAAGTCGAAAGGAAATACAAACCTTTTTACACTAATTCAAAAATATGACATAGAATGTTATAAGTGTAATAACCATGGACATATGGCAATATACTGTAAACTAAAGAATCCTGCGAGGAATACTGTTGCAATCAAATCTTAGAACACTGAACAAAAGAAGTATTGGAGAGAAAAGGAAGAACATGAGAGTTCCATGATTTCTATATGTGCAACCGAAATCCAAAAATTATTGCACTTGGACAGTGGTTGTTCAAAACATATGACCGGTGACTTGAGAAAATTCATAACCTTAAAAGATAATAATGGAAAATTCACCTTTGGAGACAGTTTGTCTTCCAAAATAATCGGCAAAGGAACAATTGTTGTCAACAGCAAGATCAAATAAGAACATGTTTTGCTGGTTGAAAACCTCAAGCCTAATATTCTTAATGTAAGTCAAACATGTGACCAAGGACACATCCGCATATTTGACTAAGAAAAATGTGAAATCAAGAATAAGAAATTAGGAAGTCATTGGTATTTCTATGAGAAATACAAACAATGTATACATCTTGGAGAATAAAAACCAAAGCTACTTATGTATGGTAGATGAAAGTTGGTTATGGCATAGAAGGTTGGGACATTTAAGTTTGACAATCTTGACAAAATAAGCACAAAAGAAGCTATAAGAGATCAACCAAAAATTATAGTTCCTCTAAACTCTCTATGTAAACATTGTCAACATGGGAAGCAAACCAGAGCCAGTTTTAAAATAAAAGAACATGTGACCTCACACCCTCTGGAAATAATACACACATAACTTTGTGGACCAACCAGAACTAAAATCTTGCAAGGAGATCACTATTTCATGTTGCTCATTGATGATTACACAAGGATAACTTGGGTGGCATTCCTCAAATAAAACACAAAAGCTTTTGAAAAATTTACAATCTTCAAGGCAATGGCTGAAAATGAGTCAGGTATGAAAATCAAGTTTCTTAGATCAGATAATGGGGGAGAATTTACCTCAAATGAATTCACTGAGTTCTGTGAAGGTCATGGAATTAAGAGACAATTTTTAGCTGCAAAAAATCCTCAATGGAATGGGGCTGTTGAAAGAAAAAAAAGAACAATCCAAGAAGCTTCCAGAACTATGCTCAATGGAGAAAAACTATTAGATTCATTTTGGAGAGAAGTTGTATACACAGATGTCTACATACTTAACATAGGACAACTCAAAGTGAATAACGATAAGACCCCCTACGAATCGTGGTATGGAAGACCAACCTCAGTTAAATATTTTGAAGTGTTTGGCAGTAACTGTTACATCAAAAGAAATGAGGATGAACTTGGAAAGGTCGACTCCAGGATTGATGAAGGAATATTTTTGGGATACTCATCCATCAAAAAGGCATATAGGTGTTACAATAAAAGGTTACATAGAATTTGTAAAAAGTGTTGATCTGAAAGTAGATGATATAAAACCAAGGAAAGAGAAAAATCTTGACAGTATTAAAAGTACATGTGATGATGAAATAAAAGACTTGCAAAAGGACAAGAGCATTCATAATGAAGAAGAATACAAAGAGAAGGAAGATACAGAGGAATAAGATGAAGAATTCCCTAGACCTGACACTAAAACTCCTTCTAGGAGGGTACAAAAGGATAATTCAGAGTCACAGATCATGGGTGATAAAAATGCTGGAGTAAAAAAAAGAAGACAACTACCAGATGTGGAACAAGCCCTACTCTTGATAGTAGAATCCAATAACTTTATAGAAGCCAACAAAAGTGATGAATGGGTCAAATCCATGAATGAAGAACTAGATCAGATTGAGAAAAATGAGACCTAAAAACTTTTCCCAAGACCTGAAGATAAGAACATTGTGGTAACCAAATGGATTTTCAAAAACAAGTTCAATCAATATGGACAAGTAATAAGGAACAAAGCAATATTAGTTTGTAAGGGGTATGCCCAAGTGGAAGGTATTGATTTTGAAGAAACTTATGCTTATGTGTCCCGAATTGAAGCAATCATAATGTTTTTAGCACTGTCATGTCATAAAAACTTCAAAGTATATCAAATGGATGTCAAGTATGCATTGCTGAATGGAAAACTAGAAGAAGAAGTGTATATTAAACAACCTGAAGGGTTTCTCCTGTCTGAAAACAAATATTATGTCTGTAAACTGAAAAGGGCACTCTGTGGTCTCAAACAAGCTCCAAGAGCATGGTTTTCAAGACTAGATAGTTTCTTGAAACAACAAGGTTTTAAAAGAGGAGTCACTGAAAGTAATCTTTACCTAAAATTCGAAGATAAAAATATGATCATTGTTGTCGTCTATGCAGATGATATTATTTTTGGAAGCAATATTCAAATCCTAAGTGTAGACTTTGCCTCTGAAATGAAGAAAGGGTTCGAAATGTCAATGTTGGGTGAATTGGCATTCTTCTTGGGATTGCAAGTCTACCAAACAAATGAAGGAATTTTCATCTCTCAAACTAAGTACATCAAAGATTTGTTGAAAAAGTTTAAAATGGAAGATTCCAAGCCTGTTGGTACTCCTATGGTCACTGTTTGCAAGTTAAGTAAGGATGATGAATCTCTAGAAGTAGATCATACCATGTTTATATCCATGATTGGCAATTTGCTATATGTGACAACCACAAGACCAGATGTAATGCAAGTTGTTGTATTGGTGGCTAGATTCCATTAAGCTCCTAAAGAAACACATGTAACAGCAGTAAAAAGGATTTTTAGATATCTAAAAAGTACCATGGAGTATGGTTTATAGTATCCAAAAGGACAAGACATTACCTTGAAAGTGTTTACTGATGCAAATTGGGTAGGAAGTGTTAATGATCAAAAAATTAATAGCGGAGCAGCATTCTTTCTGGGAAATTGTTTAGTATCATGGTCAAATAAAAAAAATCATCCATTTCACTCTCTACAGTAGAAGAAGAATATATTGTTGTCACATCATGCTTCACTCAGGTTATTTGGATGAAACAAACCTTATAAGATCTACTTGTAAAATATGAACATCCAATAGTGATCAACTGTGATAACACTAGTGCTATAAATATGTCTAAAAATCCTATCATGCATTCTAAGACAAAACATATACCAATCAAGTATCACTATCTAAGAGAACAGGTATCTCAAAAAGCTATCAAATTAGAATACATTGACATAAAAGAACAGATTGCTAACATTTTCACCAAACCACTACCTAAGGAAGCCTTTGAGCATCTTAGACAGAAAATGGGAGTAATTCCATTATAGAATTACTAAGAGGAGAAATATTAATCTTAGGAGGAGAAATACTAATCAGGGAGATGTCATACAGAAAGCTTTCTTCGTCAGTTTTGTCAAAGGGAGAGAATGTTTAGAGATTGCCATCATTGCCAAAGGGGGAGATTGTTGAACACATAGTTGTCATTGATGTCAGAGGTGTTCACGAATGAAAAAGGAATAACTAGTGGATATGGTGGCAGACTGAAGGTTGCAGGTATCCATAATAACAAAGGAATAACCCTGTTACAGGTTGCAGGTTGCAAGGTGAATGAGAAACGAATAACCCTATAGCAAGTTGAATGACTAAGATCGATCATCCAATGTTGTTTCTAAATGAAACGAATAAACCTATAGCAAGTTGAACGACTAAGAACGATCATCCAATGTTGTTTCTAAATGAACTGTCGCAGAGGATTTCCGCAAATAAATCTTGCAGATCAGCAAAGACATGGTGAGATCCAAATTCGATCTGAAATCAACGGTCAGGAAGCATCCTGTATGAGATCCAATGGCTAAGGATCAGTTCCACAAAAGATAATTGGAAGGATGTATTTCTGCAAAAGATCAATATTGGATGGCTTATATTATTCCCGCACTAAGATTCAACAATTAAGGATTAATTTCGACAATTAGGAAAAAAATCCAAAGTTCCACAAAAGATCAAGATGAGACGGTTGAGATTAGTTCTGCTAAAACAAATCGATGGTGCAGAAGGAAAAATGTAGAAAGGGAACTGTGTTTAAAGATTCTAAGAACCCGTAATCCACATCTCGTAATATGGAAATCGACAGTTAGGAAAACACCTGCAAAATATGTACGGTGCAGAACTATTGTTGCAGAAAGAAGTTTACAAAAAGTCGAGATACGATTTTGGAAATGTTACATCCTGCATCCCACAAATCTAAATATCGACACTCATGGAGAAGCCTGATGAAGATCAATGGTGGGGAATCTTTGAAACAAACTTTTGGTTCGAAAATATGATTTCAAGAGGAAATATGTAGAGTAGATCAGCGGTCCAAAGAGATTCGGACATAAGATCAATGGTCTAAATTGTATCTGGAGAAGAAGATTATGGAAGCAACAGAAAATGAGAAATAGGGCTGTGGAAATGAATTCTGAGCCATGAGAAGAACGAAACGGTGCATTTGTTTAAACTTAACGATGAAATGATATGATGTTTGAATGGGTAGATGATGAAGAGGTATGTTTGTAAGTAAACAGTCACAATCCAAATGAAAGAAAACAGCCATGGAGAGATACGTTGGTAGGTAATAGGTACAAGGTATTTATTGAATGAATGTGTATAGAATGAAGTGTCTTTGTTAGGAAGCTTGACATATCCCAAAGTGCATAGTTTTTCAACTATTCCAAAAGACTAATAAATTTAGTCTAAGGTGGTAGGGTGGTGCTAGGGCAGGCCACATGTCTGCAGGGGCTTGAAGCCTCCTTCCAGTTGTAGCTGGAGAATAGGGTGTCACAGCATCCTTATATGTTGAAGCAGGCAGAAAACCATAGGGGTGTTGCAACATCCTAGTCTATAGTTACAGGAAAAACCTAGGGCATGTTTTGCATCCTTTCTGTTGCAGCAGATAAACAATTTTGTAAATTCCTCTTATAAATGAGTTTGTGTTGGTGGTTTTCTCTTTTTAGGTTTCCACGATAAAATCTATGTCTTAATTGTTTATTTTTGTGTATTTAAAATAAAAAATGACAATACTGATTCACCCCCCTCTTAGTATTGTGGGATAAACCAACACCTCTCACTCTATATCTCTCTTATTCCCCCTCCCCCTACATTTACCCCCTCATCTCCCTCTCTGCCCATATCCTATACACTCTCTTTCCTCTAACTAACCTGATCCTCTCTAAACCCCTACCCCCCCAACCTCGATATCTATATGTTTCTCTCCCCCACCCCCCCTCCTCTTCCTTAACCCTAAGGCTGATTTTGTTTTCACCAAAACGTGTCTGTGTTTTAGCTCTACAAAATGCATGCACATTTTTTAGATCTAAAATGCATACACATTTTGTAGAGCTAAAATGCTTGCATGTTTTGGTTTTCATGGCACCTAGATAGGCAGGAAAGGAAAATTTGAATTTAAAAGAAACACACTTTTGTTTCTTAACACTAAATCTGAGCCTCATTATGTGTTTGGTTTTCGTCCCTCTTCCTATGTGTCTGCTTTGGAGTTAGCTTTGGGTTAACCAAACGTGTGCTATGGAATATGGTAAACCATAGCTAATTGGATATCTCACCCATTTTCTCAATTTGCCTATGATTTACCACTGT
This sequence comes from Pseudotsuga menziesii, assembly GCA_001517045.1. Taxonomy (NCBI): domain Eukaryota; kingdom Viridiplantae; phylum Streptophyta; class Pinopsida; order Pinales; family Pinaceae; genus Pseudotsuga; species Pseudotsuga menziesii. Next base: position 195,535 of record LPNX011176802.1, read on the forward strand.
TATAGTATACTACACACACTCATTTTTTATGAAGTTTTAGACCCACGTAGCATTTGTTTTGTAGATTCCAAATATGTAATTTGTTCTTAAAAATATTATGTTTTTTCTTTTCTTTTTTTTCTATTTTTCTTGTGCCATTATTCCTAACTCAAAAAATACATTATTAATGTTTCTTCCATAACTTTTTTTTTTGTTTCTCAAGCATTGTAAAAGAAATTGTATTTTGCACTACTAGATACCACCATAACACTGACTCTACATGCTATAAAAAAAGCATTCCATGATCATTGCATTAAGACCTTCGAAATCTTCACCTACACTCGGCCTACTATTTTCAAAGTTTGACCACTTATATATATATATATATATTGGGAAAATAGTGTTGGACTAGTACTACTTGTTATCTATATGTCTACCGATTTTTGTAGGTTGATTCCATTTAAGCACTCAAAGGATGCACCCACAAAGACATACACCTTATTATCCCCCCCCCCACAAAAAAAAGTACATGTTAGATAAGATCAAGATTGAGATAGTTATGAACATTTTCAATAGACAAAATTTATATATTCGGAACATGATTCAATTTCATACACTTAATGTTTTTAACTCAAAGCATTATTTATTGTGTAAGTATCTCAAAATATGTAATAACCCAAAAATTAATAAAATTTTAAAATTTTTCATGTAACATAACAATGTTCAAGAATGTCACTGCCTATAAACCAATAACTGCTAGCGGTTACTCAACAGTAGTAATTAGAATGAGAATTGTATTTCTTTAGTTCTATGTAATTTATTTGTTTATCTTGAAGTACTATGTTAGGGATGTTAAACTCAACAGTTTATGTTTTAGAAGGGAAGGAAAGGAAACTACATCTAAATTTGATGCTAAGTGTATTATTACTGTCTTCTATCCAGTAGGAAATAATCTTAGATGAGATCGGGGCTTACTTAGCTTATAGCTAACGCAGTGAAGTGATGCTTCTTTTACAGGTTCTAAACAGGTAAGCAGTTTTGTTACCAGTAAATTTCTAGATCAAGAATAACACTCTACTAGCATAGCATAAAATGCTATTTAAATTGTTTGTTTTGCATCTTGACCCCGTAAAAGGTATTGTTAGTATTCTATTGTTAGAAAACTGCATAAATGTTGGTAATAACACTATTGTAAAAGAGAGGGTTTAGTGCATTTATGCTTACTGTCACAGTACTTGTTCCATTAATCTTCCTTCTTGTATTTTCAGTTATAGACTTGTATTTCATTTTGAGATGGTGTATAATAAGGGTAGATCTACCTCTTCCATTAACAGTATAGTAGCCTAAGAAGTTTATAAACTAGAAGATATATTAAAACATACTTGCAACCATAACTACATATTTGCCGTTAGTGATTGGTATAAGGTATTGTTTATATTTGTTGAGTTCTTTCTAAACTTTAAACATTCTATGTTAGTGATTCTTCTTAATCAAGCATTTATACTTAATTTTCTTGAATGTAAAACCTTGTTTTATATGATTTTTCAATTACAATGCGTATATTGTAATTTCTAAATTTATTATTATACTAATCCTAGCTCTAGGATTCCTATGGTTAGGTATTTCCATGTAAATTGGTTCATCTTCCTTTGATTTGTATAATACCAATACCAATAGTAGGCATTAAGTAAAATGAGGGAATGTTACAAATGCAAAGGTTATAGTTAAATTATGCATAAAACCTTAGTGAAATGTAAATATCTCTTAATCACAATGTCTTAGGTTTATAAAAGAAAAAATATATAACGAGTAAAAATGATATAAGTAATAATATCCTAAGGTTTTGACTTTGTGAACAAAGATTGTGCAGGTTAAAGCGATATTTCCAAACTATAGCATTAGACCCATAATTCACAAAAGATTTGAGGGACACGTGGTTGATGTTCAATGATTAGGTTATGTTGACCTCGTGTTGCCATATAAAATTGCCCCAAACCCTAAAATCACGTTTGCTTGGTCTTGGTTGTGGAGTGGTCGAGCTGTGAGCTTGTGGCCGCCATGCTTGTTGTCAAACCTCCACTCATTTGCACGCAGGCCTTTGTGATCCATAACGAGCTGGTGTAGAAGAAGTGAATGAGAAGCTTACTGCTATCGTGAGGTGGTTTTGACTGTTGAAGAAATGTGTTGAGGGTTGGGTTGTCTTCATCGTTGTTTTTCTGAGTGAGTTTTGGTACTCTGTGAACATTTGACCATTACCAGTGTGAAGGGATTCGTTGAGTAAAATGTACTAGGTTCTTGTTTATTTTTCATTTCCTCAAAGAGGGTTTGGTCCTTACCTCTCTGCGGCCTGAGACTTCACCTCTGAATATTGCACACTGCATTTTCATGTCAGTAGGGCTCCATTTCAGCTTGTGAAACTCACGAGGGAGGCTAGGGTGAAACTGCAACTTCCAACCGCTGTGTCGGTCCTTTGGTAAGAACTAAAATTGGTTTTATTGTTATACATAAGTATACATTTTTAATTTGTTTGATTATGTATTAACATTCATTTTATTTTGATTTTGTGCAGGCTCCTCAATGGTGGCTCGAATTTCTGTCAAACTCCATCAACACAGCTTTTGTGAAGGCATTCAAACTGGTAAGCCTCGGTTTCACCTGAGGTACTCCTGCAAGAGTTGTATGGTGTTTTTAGGAGATTTCTGCCACGTGAAAGATGGTTCTGGTTCATCCATGGATTTTAGATACACTGTTTGTTCTTTTTTTTTTTTTTTTTTTTAAATCCCTAATGGCTGTTTTGTAATGGATGAATCAGGCTCTCTCAGCCGAGACTTAAAGAATTAGTTTTTCTGAGCCTTTTCAGCCATGATTAACTTATAAAAGTATTGTTTGGAACTGGCTTTAATCCATGACTCTTACTGTCAGGCCATTGGGTTGTTAGATGCGGATTTGTTTAGGCTTTTTAAAGAAAAACTTAATGGTTGTTCTTACAGCACTTTTTCATTTTTGGAAAAGGGCTTTCGTAGCCGAAACATATGGTTGTTTTCTTTTTTGTGAACTCTGTTTATGTAAAGATACTTTTATGCAAGATTTTAAGATTTGACTGATAATGTAAAGGATGTGAGTCGAGACTTAGTTTATTCAGTTTTGTTTTTAATATTTATAAGAAATATTACAGCTTAAAGCTAAATTAATAATATCTCTCTTTGGTTAATATTTGTATAATATTTTTTATGCTAGTTGTGTTTATTATTAAATACCTTTGAGGAATTAGGTTAAGTGGATTATTAGTTAAATTTGTTTTCTTCCAGATGAATTATGATTTGAGGGCAAAAGGGAGTGAAATTCTTTGATAAAAACATTATTATTAATGCAGAAATGAATTCAAAAGATAGAACAAAGAAATGATATTAGTGAACAAAATTACCTATCTTCTGTACTTTTTGGATTTTACTGCTAGATTTTTTATAATTATAATTTATGATTTTACTTGGTTAGAAAAGAACACTTCTTTTATAAACCTTAAATCTTCTTTAAAGTGATAGAGCTAGTAATGTTGTTTTAGTAACCCTAGTTTACATTTTCACATAAGTAAGCTAACTGTGTAATTATTTAACCTAATTTACTGTTTTACTAAGTTAAACCTAGTTTAGATAATTTACTTGTCCTATATTATCTATTTAGGATTACATACTAGGTTTATAATATGTAACTTTGCTAGTTTTACTGTATAAAATATTACATATACTAGTGTGTATTACTTAGGCTTGTTCTTCTATCTTTATTTAGTTTGTTTAAATACTTTAAGTAAATAACAAATACAACTAAAGTTTAGGTAATTTTTCCTATCTATCAATTAACTCAGAAATTTCTTTACTAATTTACCCTAATCTAGCTAGTAACTAATTTTCACAGAATATATAATTCTCCTATTTATCCCTAACAGAAATAAAGCAAAAAAATATACTATATTAATGAAAAACTCTTAAACTTTCCAGATATGAATAATTTAAATAACTGAAGTAAGCAAAACTTGGAAGTGTAGATGAGGTGACAAGAGCTTAAGGAAGCTGTTCCTCCCAACCAAATCCTGGAGAAGAGCTAGATTGCAATTCTCAGGACCCCTTGTCTCCTGGTCCTCATGGTAGAAGTACTAGGTGAGAAATGTAGTCTTGAAATCCTCTGCAAATCCACTGAGTGTTCATCAGTAACTCAGTTCTGCTTACAACAGTATGAACTTAGCTTAGAATAGCTGCACTAGTTTATGTCTTCATCACTTATCCCCTCAAACTTACTTCATCTAGTCCCCTCCATCGAATTCACATGTGCACTTCATTCACTCAAAATGATCACAAATCCAGAATGAGTAGCCTCAACTGTCTTCAATGGGAAGTTTTATTAGCATGCCTGGGTCTTTTGGGTCAGTTTTTACTTAATGAGACACTTGCTCCTGTTCCACTTTCTTGGGGAATCATGACCACAAAAATAGGGAAGTTGTCACCTGCAACAACTAGAAGTAGTTTGAGGATGTTGCCACATGTCAATCTGCTCTCAACCCAGCCTCCTCCACCAAGTGACCAGTAAACACTCATTTAACAGCTTCCCTAAGCTGTTGTCTCATCTTTCATTTATTTATTAATAAAATATTCCGCAATACATTAAATTATTCTTGACCCCACTTGGTCATTAATTACAATCTTTAACATAAAATATAACATAATGTTCCTCAAAAACATAAAATTGTTTTGCAAATTGGGCCATGTGACAAAATCTTCATGTAAATTTAGGGAAGCCTATATTTCAATTCTCTATTAAAAGATCCTCATTAGCTTGCACCAACCTTATACTTTACCACTATAACTCTTGATGCCTCTAGCCATGGACAAAATCTACTCTAGCTTCTAACGCCTCTAGTTGTAGAGTCCTATGGGCCTAAAACTCAATTATTAAGCTCAATTTTGGGCATTAGTGCCCCAATGGTTAGGTACATCCTTGGCATCATTTACCCACTCAAATAGACCAAAAGAAAGTATTAGCCTTATCTAATCAAATGCATAGGTCTAACAATTGGATTTTCAAGGCATCAATCATCGCAAAATTCAACCCCTTCACACAAGGAAATATTCTATTTTTCTAATATTTCACAAGGTAACAACCCACTTAAAAGACTGTTTCTTGGACTTCACAGTTCCCCTTCTTTAATACACTTGAGTGAAATCAAGATTAGGAGCAAAAGTACAAATGTCACAAAATAGTTAAAGGTGAAAGAAAACTCATCCTTTTTGGGGTTCTTAGTATAAATCAACTTAGGAAGTATTTTCAAGTCAATATTCCCCTTCCTTGGCTCACAAGGCACTAGGTATAGGCCAGCCATCCTCATTCAGGAAGAGTCCCTTCTTTGGGGCATCATTTCCAAGACTTAATTAATATTTTTTCAAGTTGTTCACATAATCTAACCTAAGTTACGATGGGTCTCATGAAACATGAACCTACACAAACTTAAACCTCAAAGTATTCCAACTTTTCAAGTATCATTAGGGAAAACAACTCAATGAATTAGGAAGGAAGTAATCATTCCATAACATCATCTCCCATCTAAGTTTCACGATGATTATTAGAAATTAGGTAAGGTCCTCAAATGAAGTATAAAATTTAAATCATCAAAATGAACTAGAACAGGGTGTTATAACACTTCCCTCTAAAAAGGGATACAATCTTGGAGCTAGGTCATTATCAAACAAATAAGGATAAATATTTCTTATCTTTAATCCTATTTCCCTACATCATCTTCTTCTAAGTAACATTAAATTAACTTGGAATCCAATCTATGAATTGGTTCCATAGATTTTAGGGCCTTCGTATTGATCATCATCAAGGGTTTGGTGTGGAATTCCTTAGTGTACTTTATCTATATAGAATCAAAATCCAAAACATGGTTGGGATTAGGGATATATTTCTTAAGTAAGGACACATGAAAGACTTCATGAATAGTCACATGATGTACTCATGAGGCCAATTTGTAAGCAATTGACACAATCTACACCAAAATCTCAAAAGGTCTAAGATATATTGGAGACAATTTATTTTATTTACCTAGGCATAAGAGTTGTTTTTTGGCTTAATGCGTAGAAACACTTTTCCTCCAACCTTAAAGCTTTGTTTTGATGTTTCTTACCTACATAAACTTTTTTATCTATCCTATGCAATCTTAGTACTTTTTTGTACATGTTTTACTATACTTTCTATTCTTCCAAGGTGTGACTCCATGCACGATTCTAATTTGATCGCTCTGCAATCAATAAGATGGAGATGTGTTGTCATGTTTGAATTTTATGTGTGACATTTTCTTTCATAAGATATATATTAAATTGTCAGACAGATCTTTAAAAGGCCTCAATACATTTTCCTTGTAAAATCTATGGCCAAAAGAGACCTTTTAGCCTCTTCAAAGCTTATAGATATTCATCCTTCTTGTAATACTTATGCATCCACTGGCATTATATGTCTTGGATAAACATGCCCAATGGATAAGAAACCCTATATGAGTGCATTTATAAATCTATGAATTGCTTTTCACTCACATACCCCACCTTTAAAAATCGTTAAACAATAAGTGATCAGATGCCCCTCTTGATCCAAGGATTCTTCCTTTGAGGCCTAAAGGGGATGATTTTACCTATATTGGATGCTTGGCATAGTGGAGTTCTCTCCATGAAAACATTTCATGGGACAACATGCTCCACCCCTATATTTGGTGACATACATTATGTGGGTCAGTGCAAGAAGATGAGGGACCTTTAAGATGCAATCCTAGTTTTAAAAAACAACATCATGTTGCCAAAACATACATCAACCCGAGCCTGACATAGCACTTGGTATGGTTCAACCCGAGCTTGACATGTCATGGAACATGTAGGATGGGAAGACAAATCGCGTACACGTTATATAACTACAAAACACGCTCGCGATATGTAGTTCTAAAACGTGTGCTCGATTTGTAAACCATAAAAAAAAATTATATACACAGTCCCGAACCCGCGGCCCATTGTCACAATCAGGAACGCGATTTCAACGGGCAATTGGAGCATTTGGAGCGAGACCATTGCCTAGGATTGTTGCAGGAGATGATTCAGGTTGAGGAGAGGAGATTTCACTCGTGCATTGTCATCCAACAAGGTAATTCAATCACCCAATGCATTTTTTTTTGTCAATTTTTACCCTATAATTGTATGTGTGATATTCAAATGCACTTCCCTCCTATATTTTTTAATTCTCAAGAGCATTACCTTATACACCTAGTAGAAGAGATTGAAGAATGTGGTTAAAAGATGGAAATTTCTATTATTTGAACAAATCTCATGTTCAAATCCAAGAACTAAACATAGCACAAAATGAGGACAAAGAGCTAACCTTAGTGTCAAAAGAAAACTTACACCATTTCTTATAGGAGGAAAAGAAAGTAGAAAGTCTCAAGCACTACCAAATACCAATGTAGGATGAACAAACTATATACTTCTTGTCACCAAATAACATTTCTCACCAATGCATTTAGCCCTAAAATCTCTAAGCAATGGTCCCTTAAGAATGCCTAAAACTCCTAGTAAACCATCACTCCTAAGAATATATGATTCAACATCTAAGAGCATTTCCAATGAAGGTATAGTCTATCAAAATAACCCATTATTTGTTAATATAGATGTAGAGAGGACCCACTAGTAGATAACATGACAAGCAAAAACTTGAAGTTTATAATACGACCTAATGTGAACAGAATGGACCAAACACTATGAAGTCTACACACCCATCTCTCACTCAAAATCGGGTTAATGAATTTCATTGATGCATCAATGAGTAAAGTAAATGAGAACCATACCGCTACAATGACTTACCAAAAATCCAACCCTAATACCTCCAAAACAATCATGGCATCCCAATGTTCATTTTACATAGATTATGCTAAGGAAGGAGCCTTGCAAACTCCATCATCAAACATTGATAAGGGAAGAAGAGACATGTATGCTTTTGAATTAGTTATGTGGTGACATTTTATTTACTATTATATAGGTCTATGTGACGGTTGGATGTTCTGAAGATAATTGGATTTAGATGCATTTACATTTTCAATTTTGAAGAGATGTCATTATATACCATGTATACGTTTCTAATTATTTTCTTATTGATTTTTTTATTGCAGTTGCGGCTATGGACCCGAATGCAGAAATATTGATTGAGCTTGCCCACTTGAGAGGTTTGAGTTCCGCTTTTAGTGGTGGTGACAGAATTTGACGTCCACTTGCATCCACTTTGGATGCAATTGTTGATACCATCACATTGTCAAATAATGTACTATATGATATTACTTCATATAGAGAAAGAAAAAGACGTGAGTACGCTGATGGGCTTAGCTACATTGCAGTAAAAAAGTTGAAAATCACCAAGGAGCATATATTTTCATTGTTTAGGGACCCTCGCACAGGGGAAATCCCAAATGCAAACAGGCCACATATCTCTATCGAGTGGTGCACATATCAACCATTTTTTGATAACTGGATGGACAGATGGTATATGGTTTTTGATATGCCACCACACAACAACAGGGAAATCTTGTTGTACTTCCTTCGAAAGATGTATGCAGAGTTCGTGTTGGGAAAACACGTAAACTATTTTGATTATTTGCAGTTTCAGGGGATCGGTGGGGGGATGCCCCAAAACCGACCCAATGCCAGGCTTCGAGACGTTGATCACCCTATCCTTGCACCTCGCAGGCAGTTGCCTGGGCCAGATGTCCCACCTATACATCATGTGATTCCACAGACACGTGAGGAATTTTTGAGTTTGGCACGGGTCGTTGTTCACCATAGCACTATGGTTCAGCATATGGGTGAGGATGGCACATATGTCCCTGGTGTGGTACATACACCAGGTCCTCATGGTGCAGGACCATCTTCTGGTGCAGTACCACCCACTGGTGCAGGACCATCTTCTGGTGCAATACCACCCACTGGTGCAGGACCATCTACTGCAGCACCATCTACTAGTGCAGCACCATCAGCACATTCCCAGCCCACTTTTGAGCCTCACGAGTGCACATCGTGTGGTCGTCCATGCTATGGTCTTTCGTCAGATGTTTTCTTCAGTGGGTTTTTGAGTGATGTATGTATATGGTTAATTGTAATAAATTCTTCATTTATTTTCCTCTTTGTACACATATGTATAGTTTGAGCTAATATATTAATTTTGTGAACTTACAGCTGATGCTTTATGGCGGAAGCGACGCCCCAGAGTATCATGTACCACACTCTACATAGGGGAAGGACATTCCATCCACTGATCCCGTAGCTCACACCGAGGTAAACATTTTAAAATTTCAGTTTTTTAATACTTGTTAAATTGTTAATTTCCACATACTGTACATGTTAGTTCACTAATGTTATCTATGGTCTAATATTTACAATTATTAAACTTGCAGATGCCGGATACTTCACGGGGGAAAGCATTGATGGAGGTAGGATCCATATCTGGGCAGATGCCAGATCCTACACGAGGGGAAGCAGTGATGGAGGTAAACATTTTAAACATTTAAAAAATGTCATTTTTTAAATACATGTATGTCCGTTGAATCATCCATGTCTAGCTACATGAACTCTTTTTTACTATAGGCTGGTACCGAAACACCTGGACCACTTCTTGGAGTTGTATCTCCTTGTAGGCCATATGTGAACAAGGGCCTAGTCTATATGAGACGGCCTACCCCTAGAAAGAGTGAAGTTGTCCGTGACCATGGAGATACTGATGCCATGGTAATTTGTATATCCTTCGATGATATTTGTTGGTTAACTTGAAATCCAGTGCATAAAATATTTTGTTCATGTTTGATTTGCATGTTTACTGCATCAGGAGCCAGAGTTCACTGTTGAAAACCTTGCAGGGATGGTTGATGCAGCAGTCAATGCTGCATCTATAATGGCAACAAGGCACACAGAGGTACAACTATTTGAACATGATATAGACATAGTGTGTTATTGTTGTCTATTGTTTATTCATGCACATTTCTAACTATTTCAAGATTTGGTGATTGTAGCCACCACCACCACCAGGTCCTGCCCCCTCTGGTTCGACCATGGATGCGACCATCATTCATGTTCAACCAACAGCTCCATCTGCTACACAAGAAACCCAATCCCCTTTGTCATAGTCTCTCATTGAGGTGAGATGTCCATTAATGAACAATTGTTTCATGCAATGTCCATTAACATTTTCATAATTTTTGAGTTAATTTAGATATGGTATTTTATTGAGCTAATGTATTAGTACATAGTTAATTGAATTTAACAATTGATATTTAATTTGCAGGATCCAAAGACGCACACTGGTCCTATAGTTGTGCCTATAGGATCACCCTCAAGAAAGAACAAGAGGAAGCTTGAGTTTTGATGTGTCTTATGGGATATGTACATATTGATACATGTGTACATGTGGCTTGGACAACTTTGGATACATGTACTTTTGGAGACATGTACATTGACATTTCACTTACATGTACATGTGGCTTGTATAGTTTTGGATACATGTACATGTGGCTTGGATA
>LPNX011176812.1:21119-37638 GCA_001517045.1 Pseudotsuga menziesii
CATAAAAGAATCTAAAAAATCAAATTTCTTTCAGAGGGATGTTTTCCCCATTTTATTGTGCCGGTTGTAATTGCAAATCTCGTTTTTGGTAATGCCCAATGGATGGGAGAATAGATCTGTAGTCTGAGGGTTTGATGAGGCAATTTTTACCATTGTGAAGCCCCAGAATGCTTCTTGAAAATGTATTTCATCATGCCGGGTTGTTTTCCCCCAATTTCCATTTGCGTTTTGGATCTCAGGTGTTACAACTGATTTTACCACACATGGTTGATCACACTTTTATGGCCTTCCCTGTCCCTCTGCAGACTCTTTGGACTCCATGGACCATTTTTGTACCTTTGATGTTTCCAAGATCATCCCTAAAAGCACCTATTATTTGTTGTACACGAATTTTAATCCCTTTGTCACGTATACACGTGGATATTACCCTTAAACCCACGTACATTGGGATGTGTGCATAAGTCCAAATATTTTTGGATTTTTCCTTGATGTGGATCCAAGTCACTTGTCTCTTAGCCTTCCATATGCCTTGAGATCACTCATATTTGACCTTCCATTACCACATTGAAGCACTATATAAGGAACCCCTTGGATACGTTGAAGAGCAAAAAAACTATAGTCCATTGTTGCCGTAGCTTGCTTGTACTTGAGTATGCATCCCTTTGTCCCTTGGAACACTTTGTGTTCTTCCCAAGCATTCCTTTGCTTGTGAGATTGCTATCGAGAGATGCATGATTGAGGTGGTGGAGGGCTAGGTGGAGGACTCAGTTTCTCCGATTCACATACGTGCCGACAGAGGTTGTAACTTGTGTAATCTCTGATTTTATTAATAGAAATATCTTTTCCTATCCAATGATGTGTATTTAAATGAATATTGAATCCATGGATGCATTTAATTACTTATGCATTATTGATTATATATGCTAGAGTAGGCCTAAGACTATATTATATATCATGCTTGCCTTGTTACTATTGTTGAGAGTAAATTGCTAAAGCAAGCGGGATTGGAAAAAGCTCAACGGGGATCTACTTCTACCGTCTGGAATAAGGTATGTTTCGAGATCCTTTAGTGTTAGATATTTTATTTCTCTTGCATATTGGGAAGGGATTGATTTATGCAGTTTCTTTGTATATTGTGGTACACCCCAAGCCATAGGAAGTTTTCTACGTAACAGAATTGGTGACCATACTCGGGAGGTTCCTAGTTGTTTTTCTTTGGGGGTTTTCGGCATTCAATGTGCTTGTATTGTTCTGATTTCTTTGTTTCTATGTCGGGTATGGAGGCATGATTTCCCAGTAGTGTCCTGTAGGAGTAAATTTTTTCTCATTTTGTCCATTTACCTTACTTTTCTATCTTTTTCTTCCTATACGCAGGTTTTGCTTTCACAGTCGCGTGTACACGCAGGTTTTCCTGGAATAGTCGCGTATGTATGCAGGTTTACTGAGAACAGTCACGTATGCCCTAGTTTTTTTTATTTTTTGGGAAGATTAAGTGTTGCTAGGTGATTTTGTATGATTGCTGAGTCTTATTTGATGCTTTTGGAGTCTGTATCTCCCCTCTGTTTCTGACTAGAGACTCTTTTTTATTTGATTTTTGAAAATGTTCTTGTCATTTCATTTTCTATTTTTTGTTTTGAGATTAGTGCATTAGGTCTATTTTCCTTAGTACTTTGCTTGGCTGCTGTCTATGAGTGGTTGTAGAGTCTGAAGGTTGTAGAGTCAAATTTTTGCTTTTTATCTCATTTAATTCAAAAATACAAAAACATTTTGCTTTTTGCATAGTTATGCATTCTTTGCATTTTGCATTAGCATGGTACTTGCATTAGGTTTGCTCGGTGAATATTAGTCATATTTTCATATAAGAATGATTGCGTATACATTTGAAGGAAAATTTTTGCACTTCACGTAGTAGCATACCCTGTTTTTCATTCGACATAGTGCATTTGCATTGATTGTTAGGTGTGCATTTTACTTCTTATTGTGTCATAACATCATTAGTTGCACGACCATATACCCTTTGAGTAATAAATCCAATTAAAATCAATGCATAATAAAATGAATTACACTCTTTTCTTTTCTAGGGTGCACCAAAAAGACTAGGTTTTAGGGTCTTCGAATAGTTCATTGTGAGTTAATTCTCCAAGACCACTAAACAAAACAATTAGGTGTCTGTCTAGGTGAGAGTGTGAAATCCTTTATATAATTAGTGTTTCTCAGGATTCGCCTCTTACAGTGTGAGAAATTATTATTGGGATGACCCCTAATTGTGATTGATTAGCACTGGAGATATTTCCAGGATTGTATTCGTATTTTGGGCCTTTGAGGTATTGGCCAGTGCACCCTTGGGGTACTAGTTTTGCTTTCAAGCATCGGGCTTTTTTAGTCTGTCCATACGGTCAATACCACCTGCAACTATCCACCTGAGCATTGATTATATCGAGGTGACCTTAGTTTCCTTACCTAGGTTATCGAGGGGGTATTTACAGAGGTTATTCTGCGGGTGTCCTTTTCAGGTAGGGGTCAGACAGCAGAACCGCTATATGCGTTGAAGCTGAGGGCCACTATAATTGGTTACGAACCTCCACTTGTTGTGTATGGGAGTCTCAAACCTCTCGTAGGCAAGACATAACTACTTCATTTAGGAGCTCACATATCCTACCCTTGGTTTGCTTGTGATTTGGCTTTACATTTTTAGGTGTATGCTCTGTGCACGCTAGTTTGCCTAGGGTTTGCGTAATTAGATTGAGTCTTTTTATTTTTTGAGTCATTGTGGATTCGGGCACGACACCCTGTTGTTCTTGTCATTTAGCAGGACTTCCACCTTCCACGTCTCCTCCTCCTTTGGGAGAGAGAACCAGACAGTCCGGGTGGACTACTTCTCACTTTGATTCACACACCATGGGAGATCATGAGGATGAAATTCCAGATATGTCTTCTCCACCTCACGAGGTTAGGGAGGAAGATCCTACTAGCACATATGATCCTTTACATGAACAACCTTCATGATATGGTTATTATCCCTCGTTCACAGGTCGCTGGTATTGGTTTCCGGGCAAAGAGACTCATTATGAACCCACAAGCACTAGTAATGTTAGATATGACATACATGTTTTCTTTGAGCGTGATCCGACATATCATGCTGAGTCAGAAATTGACCTTGGCGCTACGCTTGGGGGCACTCCCACTCTTTTCCATGTGGAGAGTTTTTGGGGCACTAGTCACCATTACACCTTCCATCCCTGTTGTGGAGGCATCTTCACATGCTCCTTCTAGGCCTAGTGTTAGTAATCCTATTTAGATACCAGGACCGAGATGGGTGAACATTGGGAACACCACTTACATTCCTTCACATGTCCCTTCATCCTCAAACCTCTTTCCTTCGAATGTGTTTTTAACGACTCATCCTCCCCCTAATTCATGTAGGCCTTTTGGCCGAAATGTTGCTACTAGCCATGTTCATTCTACAACTACTAACACGGTTGTATCTCAGAGCCAAGTAACTCCTGTTGTGTCAACATGTCATGTACCTATTTCTAGATCGTCTCATGTTCCACCTCGTGGAGCTCCCCATATACCAACGTATGGACCTTCTCATGGTACATCCCATGGAACACCTTATGGAGCTTCTCATGGACATTCTTATGGACCACAGTATGGACAAAACTACCAACCCTATGGGTATGGGTATCAACAACCCGCTTACTCTTTTAATTATGGATTTGTAATGCCTCATAATCAAGGTACCCCACATCATAATGCTTCCATGCAGCCCTAAATGGGTCAAATGGGAGGAGGTTATTACGGCTAAGGCCATGGTATTTATAGCAATCAACCTTACATGAATCAAAACTACCAGGGAGCATGGAATCGACCGACTCAACCTAGGATCCCTTTCCTTGCGACATTGAACTTAACTGACTTGTTGATATTGATGAACGATCATGTTTCTCATGACTCGGCATGGTCGACAATCCCTACCAAGCTTCCTTCAGACATTCCCAAGTTCAAAGGTAAGGCTGGTGAAGATCCTAGTGAGCATGTCACCACTTTCCACCTTTGGTGCTCTTCCAATTCCTTACATGACGATTCCATTCATTTGAGGCTATTTCAATGCACCCTAACGAGTCCTACGGTGAAATGGTATATAGAGTTACCGGGAGGGGACTTTCCCCCGAGTGTTGTTATCCTACACATGTTTCCATGCATTGAGAATAGGTATGTTCCACTGCTTGCAACTAGTTTGTTTGTCCCTTGACACTCGTCTCCTCCTAGACTTGTAACTATAAAGCACTTTTATTCTTTTTCAAGCTTTTCAGAATATCTAAAAAAGTCCAAAAAATTAAAAAAACCGAAAAGATGGATAGGAAAAGATGTTATCTTTGGTAGCAGTCGAGTCGTGTTACCTTCGAACAGAGCATTGTATATCACATCCATTGGTTGGGTTAGTAGTTTGACTTTAGGAGTTGTACTCGTTTATTTGAGTTTATCTCCACCAACTGGTTAAGCTTCAGTCCCTATGGATCCTCTGTTGATGCCTCCTATGCCACAGAGACGTCCCAGTTTTGTATATCGAGTCTATGCTGCCTCCATTCAGTCACCATTCGCCTTTATGCTCTTGTTCAAAGGAAGTTGAAACCTGAGTCGTCTATTCCTCAGTTGTCTTGACTTTGCATGTCATCCATTCTCGGTACTATTACTGGTTCGTGCTCATCTTGTTTGAGTCCTTCCACATTATACAACATTGCTGAGTAACTCGTGTTGGTTGATGGGGATGCCTTAATTCCCTCCTTCCAGCGGATTCCATCCCATCGACTTCAGATAATTTATTCTGGGATAGGAGTCTAGAGTCAGTTGAGTTCCTTGAGACTTATATTCATCAGTGGTAGGTTCTCTCGCCATCGACAGTTTTGGGAATACATCAATGTCCCCTGATCGATGGATTCTTCCAAGTGTTCGACCTCAACACATGTATTCACACTTGTTAGATTGCACTCTAGTACCTTGATTCCCATTTTCATTATCGGTGGGTGATCTCACATCTATTAACAATATACATCAATGACCGGTAATCGGACGACTACTATGTTCGACCTCGACACCTCTATTCACATAGTAGGACATGTACTCATAGTGGTTTGTGTAGACAACTTTCGAGATTGGTGGCATTCCACATATGCTACCTCCTTGATCGTGCCAGTGTTCATGAGATTTCAGCTCTCGTGAATTGATTCCAGTGTATGTTAGATATATTCAGCCATTATGGAGATCTTGATCCATTATATATCTTCAACTTTCATGGAGATATTGATCCTTTGTATATCTTCATCATGGATATTCTGATCTATTATATATTGTACGTGGCGATGACCACACATGTCACATTTGGTATATCATGCCTATTCATGGCCATTGTACCCTTATGTATCTGGGACTGCTATATGTATTTGCAGTCATATGCAGAGATTGATTATTGTACTATACTGATGGATGGCTAGTTCTTCCACTTGGTTCTTCATCACTCACTTCTGGGATGGATTTATAATGTATTTCGGCCATAATGTTACCCCTATGATCTCACACATTAGGGGGCATCTGTTATAGCTGATTTTATCACACATGGTTGATCACACTTTTATGGCATTCCCTGTCCCTCTGTAGACTCTTTGGACCCCATGGACCAATTTTGTACCTTTGATGTTTCAAAAAACACCTATTATTTGTTGTATGTGACTTTTAATACCTTTATCGCGTATATACGCGGATATTACCCTTAAACCCGCGTACATCGGGATGTGTGCATAAGTCCAAATATTTTTGGAGTTTTCCTTGATGTGGATCCGAGTCACTTGTTTCTTGGCCTTCCATATGCCTTGATATCACTCGGATTTAACCTTCCATTACCCCATTGAAGCACTATATAAGGAACCCATTGGATACATTGAAGAGTAAGAAAACTATAGTCCATTGTTGTCGTAGCTTGCTTGTACTTGAGTTTGCATCCCTTTGTCCCTTGGAGCACTTTGTGTTCTCTGTTATGGAGAAAAATTCCTATGGCTTGGGGTGTACCACAACAGACAGAGAAACTGCAGAAATCAATCCCTTCCCAATATGCAAGAGAAATAAAATATCTAACACTAAAGGATCTCGAAAATACCTTACTCCAGATGGTTGAAGTAGATCCCCTTTGAGATTTTTCCAATCCCGCTTGCTTTAGCAATTTACTCTAAACAACATGTTGGTCGCTGGGCAGACCCGGGTTTACTATAATGAACCAACAACACCCCTAGCTCACTAGCCCTTTCGGCGATAGACCGCGGAGCGGCCTGAAGTCTCACCTGAAGTGATCCTAATGGGTTGGCCAAGGACTCAAGTGTCTCGACCAGGTTCTGTATGGCATCCTGTGTATGTCTCGCAGCTCTTCTTATCCTGCGAGATGTCTCTCTCCTCTCTGCGATGCACAGTTTCCTCTCTCTCCCGATGACTCTAATCCTTATCGCATCGCAGCGTCCTAGGCAACATGTAACCTTCTCCTACGCTTGATCCTTAATCCACAGTACCACGCACCACAGCTCCTCTGATGGTGCGATATCGCCTCCTTGCGATATCCTACTGCTACAACTCAGCGTACCTAGCGTTACTGGGGTTCAACTTACAGGACTCAATGCACAAGGCTGTTTTACACTGCGACTCTTAACTATCTCAAGTGAAACTTAGACAGACTCTTATACAGAATACTTAAAGACTTCAACTTGTATTTATCCTTTTAATATGCTGTGAACTGAATAACACATACATACATTTACTGTAAGCAAAGTTCATGTAATGAATGACAGATATAACAAGTAAATACAATCACATGAATCAATCACACAATGCTCATATTTTATGTGGTTCACTTCCAGGGTAGAAGCTACGTCCACAGAACTGTGTTTCTATATTATAACTTGAGAGAGGTACACAGTTCTGCTGCACCGCATATGCAGCTAGAGATCTTCTGGGTAACTCTGCACACAGCCTAGAGCCCTTCTCTCTTAGATCTCTTCTCTATATTGCCTTCTTACAATATACTCTCACTCTCTCTCTCTCTCTGTCAATCCCTACGGATTGTTACAATACAAAATAACAGTGAACTAATAGACTACTGATAATCTGGCTGGCTGGATGGCTTAAAATGCTCAAAATGCCAACCTTTTACAATACAAATTACATCCCTTTATAGGCGGCCCGAAGGTCTCACCATTACAACACTGTGGGCCTGTCCCAACAGTAACCCAAAACCCTAACTAGTGACATTCGGCATATCTATAGTTGGGGTAGCCACTTTCCGTCACACCACTGCTCTCTGCAGTCTTCCATGCTTCCTGGCGCTGACCATGGGTACTATGCACCGCTTCCCTTCTTCTGTCCTTCGTATTCAATACCTCGGCCTCATCGCTCCTTTTCATTTATGAGGGTTGCTGAGCCCTCCTGTCTTCACCGCTGCCTTCAATGTAGTGGTTGAGCTCTCTCTTCTCAGCCACTCAGGTACTGTCGTCTCCTTTGACTTTGCTTCCCTGGTAGTCATAGTTTCTGGCTCTGCTCTGCAGCTAGAAACATGATATGACATCGTAGCTTTACCTTATCTCTTCGTCTTTGCCCAACTGTCTCTCGGCCAAAATGGCAGCTTTTCCTGTAGCTGTGGGACTCTGTTCCAATAGTCCCCTAACACTTACTTGTGGCTCATCCCCGAACCACTACCAATAGGCTTCTCCTGCTATAGCTTCTCCTTGGATTCCTGCGAAGTGCATTGAAGCTTGACCCGAAGTCCTGCGACTTCGTTCTCCATATCTGCGACATGCTCTTGTGCCGAGTCAAGCATAGCTTGACTAATACCTGAGTCTTCTACTGCATCAATTTCATTTTTGGTGGCGGTGAACTCCCCAACTTTCTGCTCAACCGCATCGACTAGCTCTGTGATTTGTTTCTGATATGGTTGAAGCAGGTCATTGATGTGTATCTCCTTTGCTCTCAACTGCAGCGCTTCCTGCTGCAAGTGGTTCATCTCTGTCGTCTTTCTCATCTTCTGAAGAGCTGCTAAGCTCTTGATTTCTTCCTTCATTGCTGCTGTGGTATTCTCTATTTGCTGAATACTTTGCTGGATTTCTACTTTCTCGGGAGGCTCATCTAACTCCGACCATGTGTTCGTCGCATCAGCTAGCACCGACAGTGCATCGTCTATGCGAGATTTCATCTGCGCGGAAGTGAGTCGAAAGGCCTCTACTCTGGTTTCTTTGTCTGCCTGGGGGGCGCCCGGTGGTCTAGCCTCAAGCTCAGAAATTTGCGCTTTGTGGTCTTCCTCCATCTTGGCCACTGTTTCTTCCATCTTGGTTACTGTTTCCTCCAGAGCCTTTGCTTTGTCTGCAACTCTTCTGACCTTCTGCGAGATAGGCAAGGCGAACTCAATATTACATTGGGGTAACTCCAATGCGATGCTCTGTAAGAATTGAGAGAGATCCTGTTCTCTTTCTTCATAGGTTCTTAACTCATCTGCCTTTTTCTGATAGCTGGTGGCGAGTGCTGCATTCTGTTGCTTCAGCTGTGTGTTTTGTTTATAAGTCATGAGCTATCTACCTCTGAGCTCTGCGCTTAGCTGCTGCTGGATCATCTGTAACTGATCAATGTGGAACTCTGCAAGGTTAACCTCGACAGGTTGCCTAATCTGTATTGGTACATCCTTCATTGACGCAGGGAATCGGATGCTCCCTGGTGGTATCAAGACTGTATTGATGCGATCTGTTGCAAAGATTTCCTCGCGGGAAATCGTCTGTGTTGAACTTTCTCCTACGGTCGCCTTTACTGATGAAACCTGTATCATGGAAGTCTTCTCAGTAATTGCTTTTAAGTCCAGAAGCTACTTTTATACCACGCTCTGTATCTTTTCCTACGATGTCTGCATCGCCTCAAATGAGTCCTTCAACGTGTCATGCATTCTTGTTGCAATGAGTTCGTAATCATCCTCTGTCAGTGCAGTCTTCGAAGGTGGCTTCGTGGCTTTGTGCTTTTTCTTCTTCTGTGCCTTTGGTATCTCTTCTTCTCCATCTTTTGTCATCTGTGTCTCTGGTGTCCCTTGTTCTGCATCCTTCGTCGTCTGTGCCTCTAGTGGCACTTGCGGTGGATCTTTCCTCTTTTGTCCTGGTAGTGGCACTTGTGCTGCATCTTGTGTCTGGGTCTCCACTTTGTCTTTGCCTTTGTCCGATGGGTCTGTCTGTGTGGTACCTGATGGTAGGGGTGTGGTATCTTCTAACGCTTGCTTCCAGTCGTCATCAAAGTATTTGATGATGCCCTCGACATCCTTCGCTGTCATCCTAAACCAACCATTAGCCCAATCGTCCCTTTTAGTCCTTTTTGGCCTCATGTAAATTCTATGGCGGTCCACCATAAAATCAAGCCGATCATCATATGTGTCCACGATCTCCTTACTGATCCGTGGTGTTTCTTGGAGGACGTTCCTCAGCAGCCTATAGTATTCATAGAATACTATCACATTGACCTTTTTCTTGGCTGGGCTACTAGTCTCCCATAAATTTGTGTAGCGCGCACCTCTGGGCTCGCCACTCGCTAGCTGTCGAAATTGGGTATGGGGCGGCTCCTTCCACCCTACAAATGCACTGAGTATGAGAAACCATGAGAAATGGAAGGGGTGGCTTGCCTCATCTTGAGCTTGCAAACAATCTTGCTGAAACATATTTAACAAAAATAAAGACCAATTGAACTGTTCCCCCTCTGCAACTTGTATGGCCAGGTTAATTACTGATCCTGTGACTTCCTTTGGGTGAACCTTGGTTAACATTCTTCCTGCAAGAAGACTAGCTATAAATATAAGGGTATTGTCTATTAAGCTTGCAATGTCGTAAGCCTGACCTCCTCTCTGTAGTTTATACTTGGCGACTAGGGTTGGTGATAGCTTGGAATCCTTGGTCTTTCCTGTTATATTTGTCTTCGGGTCTTGACCAGTCTTGGACAGCCCGATGATGCGGTGTATCAGGTCGATGTTCAGGTCGACCTTGTTACCAAGCCAGAGGTAACCCCCATGTACGCATGAAAGTAGGATGCGCACCACGGCATTAACCTCTGCGCCTCGTCCAAAATGTGGTATTCTTAACAGATTGAGCAGGCCTGAGCGCTCAAGAATCTGGACATGTTCCATGGGAACATATTCATCTGCACCTGTCCTTGGGTTCTTTTGAATCGTAAGTTACTGATCCGGCCGGAACTGAGGATATGTCTTACTATCGCCCAGGTTATAATCTACAAATTTAACAACAGCAGCATATCCTAATAGATCTCCATCTTCATTTACTCGAGAATCAATTTGTGTTATAGGAACAAGAAACTTACCACTCTTGGGAATTTTTACCTCTGGTGCACCGTCAACTCATGGCATGATCTAGTCTGTTGCGTTATGAACTTCTTCCTCCAGCTCTGAACTGGATTCTTCTCTTAATGGAGCTTGGATCCTCCTCCTTGGTAGTTGTCCGATTTGTGATGAACTCGGCGTCGTCATAGCAGCTGTAAGGCCTCCATGCTCGAACCTTTCCAAAATCACTTCTATAGGTTCGTCTTCGGACAGAACCCACTCGGTGTTATACTTTGGATTGGCAATGGCTGCAAACTCTAGAAATCACAACACTCTGTAACGAAATTAGCTCTGGACAGGGAAAACTTAACAATGCACTCTATAGCTCTCGGCTCTTTGCAAATGTAACCCTCCCAAATGAATAATTTCTGCTTTTATGCCGAAGGCGACAATCCCGGATGCAACGGTCATCTAGAATGAACCCATTGGTCGTATTAATTGCTTGGACGAGACCACACCCGTCATCCCGATCCTCAATAAATGTTGAAATCCGATCAATTTCCCTCGAAGCGTGTGTATGCAGGCGCCGGTCTCGTCGAAGATTTGCTAAATCTGGACAATTGATTATGCTATTGCCAAATCTACAGTAAGGTATACCGGTCATTTCCTCATTAATTGCATGTCAGAAGGAAACTTGACTAGCCCTCTGTCTCGTTACAAAAACTGGGTACATGGCATGGAGAAACATCGCGTTGCTACGATGCCACATTGCATCACTTGCTCAAAACAAACTTAAGCGTTTTTTTTTTCCAAAATGAACCGTCCTTATGCGATTCCTGATACTTAGAATACCTGCCGGTGTAGACTAATTCCCGGTGCGATGCCTCCTTTCAACTACACTGGACATCTGCACCCTTTGCGACTCGGAGTTAGGGCTGAGAGGTGGAGTGGCTGTCATTATAAAGCTTAAGCCTACTACCATTGATCATCATGGGAAGAAGCTCCCCATTCAGTTTGCTGAGCTGAACGGCTCCTCCCTCTGTAACTTGCTGTATCTGATATGGCCCCAACCAATGCGTCTTGAACTTCCCTGGAAACTTAAGAAATTTACTGTCATAGAGGAGTACTAGGTCTCCGATCTAAAGAGTCTTACTCTTAATGTATCTGTCGTGCCAAGATTTTTCTCGTGCCTTCTGCACTTTTTGATGGAATCCGGCGATGAATCTGTCTTCCTCTAAGGCAAGCAGCTGCGCTAGCCTCTCATGCACTGTGTATGTATCATCCATTGCAGTGATCTGAGCAATTCTTAAACTGGGAAGAATATACTCCATAGGCATAATAGCCTCCTATCCATACACCAAGTTGAAAGGTGTGTGTCCTGTAAGTTTCTTGCATGTAGTCCTATAAACCCATAATACAGCGTTAACTCTGAGGTCCCAATCATTCCTTTGGCTGTTGCAGATCTTAGTAAGAGTGTTTTCTAAAATATTTTTAAAGGCCTCCACCGTACCATTAGCTTGTGGGTGGTAGGGAGTTCTCTTATGGTGCTGTGTCTGGAATTCTTTCGTCAAAGCCTCAATGGTGCGATTCAAGAAGTGTGTGCCTTGATCGCTCATCAAAATTACTGGGAATCGAAATCTAGTGATGATGTTTTCAAAAATGAACTATGCAGCTGTAGTAGCATCACAATTTCTTACTGCTTTGGCCTCTACCCACCTGGTGAGGTACTCTGTTCCAGTGATGATATATCTCACACCAGTTCATTTTCCTGGTGGGTTGATAGGACCCACAAAGTCTATAGCCCACTTGTCAAATGCACGCAGCGTGACCTGCGGTCGCAGCGGAATTTCATCTCGTCGTGAAGGTTTTCCTACCCTCTGGAAGATATCGCAGCATCTGCAAAAGTCCTTAGTGTCTTTGTGTAACGTAGGCCACCATAATCCTGTGGTCAGGATTTTCTGCGCAGTCGTCTTTCCTGCGAAATGACCTCCTGCGGTACCTGAATGTGCTTCTCTGATAATAGCCTCTTTTTCATGTGGCATCACGCATCTGTGCATGACTTCATCTGGACCTAACTTGTATAACTGTCCTGCGATCAGGGTGAAGTCTGCTGCTTTAACAACCAACTACCTCTTTTGATGCTTGGTAAACTCATCAGGTGCCCTTCCTGTAGTGAGAAAGTGAATGATATCAGCATAGTACTCATCTGTGATCTGGATAGAAAACAACTGCGCATATGGCAAATTGTCCTCTAGGTTACTTGGCTCTTCTCCTGAGTCTATTCGCGATAGATGATCAGTTCCATCGTTCAATCTTCCTGGTTTGACAATGATTTCAAAATCATACTCCTGAAAGAGGAGTAACCATATGCAAATTCTTCCCCCTAACACTGGATTATTGACCAGATACTTCAATGCGGAATGGTCAGTAAACATCTTGAATAAGGCACCCAACAGGTAGTGCCTGAACTTCTGTAGCACGTACACCATAGCTAAGCCTTCTCTTTCTGTTGTGGTGTAGTTCTTTTCAACTGTCGACAGCTTTCTGTTGGAGTATGCGATAGGATGATCGATACCTCCTTCTCCTGGTTGCGTTAAAACAACCCCTAGTGCGATGTCAGATGCATCCACATGTACATGAAACAGCTTAGTCTAGTCTGGAAATACTAAGATGGGTGTTGTAACCATCTTCTCTTTAAGTGTGTTTCGACTCTGCTGGCATTCCTCATTCCAAAGGAATTTTACATCTTTCTTTAACAGTTTTTCCATCGGTGCTGTAATCTTAGCGTATCCTTTGATGAATTTTCTATAGTACCCGGTATGACCAGGTACTGTCCTCAATTGTTTAAATGAGTTGGGTGCTGGAAGATTTACAATGATGGGAATCTTTGTGGGATCTACCATCAAGACTTGCCTGCAAAAAATGTGACCCAACAAAATACCGAATGGCGCACAGAATATACATTTCTTCAAGTTTAGAGAAATCTGGTACTGCCTACATTTCTCTAACATCAGTCTTAAATCTCCTATGTGCTTGTCAATTAATCCAAATATAGTCCAATCATCAAAATAAACTTCAAGGAATTTATGGATGTATTCTTTAAATACAGCAACTACTACTCTAGAAAAGATAGCGGGTGCATGCTTAAGACCAAAGGGCATTACCGTATACTGGAATGAGCCCCATTCTGTTGCAAAAGTGGTCTTATGCCGATCTTCTGAGTGGATTCTGATCTAGTGATAGCCTAAAAAGCCATCAGTGAAGGAGTAGACCTCCTGTCCTCCCACATTGTCTAATACTTCATCAGTGAAAGGTGTCGGAAATGGATCATGAAGCGATGCATCATTGAGTTTACGTAACTCGACATAGATCCTGATGTCTCCTTTGGTTTTCTTTTCTTGCACGACCATGGGACTAACCCATTCACTTTCTTCTACAGGCTCAATGATGCCTGTTGCTAGCATCTTATCGATCTCATCCTTAACTTTTTCTTTGTAGTGCGGATTTAATCTATATGGACGCTGCTTGACTGGTCTAGCATCCTCTTTCAATGGTATCCTCATTACTCCCAGGTCTCTGACTATTCCCTTCATCTCTATGAACTTGGTGGGAAATAGGTCCTGATAGTCATGTAGCAAGTCTGCAATCTATCCAACTGTTTCATCAGTCCAATAGTCTCCAATAGAGGCAAACTTTGGTTCTGTGTCTGTGCCAATATTGATCTTTTTAATCTTGATTGGCTATGTGATTGCTGGAATCTGTAGCTTCGGTCCATCAACGTCGCGAGTCCCTTCTGACTCCGGAATGTTGATGTTGCGAGGATCCTCATCCTCCTCCTCTAGTTCTGATGCAAAATTATAACACTCTAGTGCCTCTTCTAACTGGATAGCCCACTCAGGTTGAGTATGTACTGATAGGGTACAATCCTCAAATATCTTAATTTTTATTACATCTAGGGCCTGATCAATATTTGGATACTCAGATTCAAAAGCAAAGGTAAGTAGAAAGCTGTCTATTAGAAGTGGCCATGTAGTCGTTCCCTTGCACAATTCATTCTCTGTGTACCAGTTCCGTGGAACTGTGTCCAAAGTGTGAATGAATCGGTGAACCCATTCATTCTTATGAATGTTCGACCAATTCTGTTCACACGTCTGAATATGTGACCTGGGGTCACTTTCTCCTGTGTATCTCTACTTGACATACTCTCTATCGGTAGAGAATTTGATTTCCATCAATCTCTTAAGATCATCCCATGATGCGATATTCTCTTTATGTGCATACCACCATCTTGCAGGTGTGGCTCGTACTGCAAGGTCCATAGCTGCAATCCTTTGCTCGTGAGGAATTTGTTGTTCAAACTACGTGAGAAAGTCCTGGATATTTGTTAGATCATGAAATGATGGAATCTCATTGACCTCTACGCCAATCCATCGCAGTGACTTAGTCATGTACGCACATCTGCGCGCTGAGACTTCGTAAAGTTTGTTCTGCCAGTTCTCTAGACCAACATCCGAATCCGATGCGCATGAGCTGTCGCATCGCCAACTAATGTTCCCTTCTATGGTTGGATTGATGTAGTCGCTTTGGTTTGCAGTCATCTGATAGAGACTGTCCATGTTACGTGCCTCTTCCTCTGCTCGGATAGGTTCAATGTATCTAGGACCCTGAAGAGGATCTAACGGTGCGATGACCTAGATTTGCGTGTCCTCAAAGGTCATTTGTCTTCTCTTTAAGTCGATAACTGCCATGTTACCAATCGCCCAATCAATTCCTAGTAGTGCTGGATATGGTCTACTGTCGCCAATGATTTCTATAACTTCAAAGTCTGCAGAGCTGCGAACTCCGTCAATGTCAACTGGCACCTGCGATAATTGACCCAGGGGTGATACCCGCTGTTGATTGGCTAATCTGAGATGGATAGGCGATCTGACTAAATTAGGGCTACCCATCTGTTCCCATGTCTGCTTAGTCAGAACATTTACCTCTGATCCTAGATCTAGGATTACCTCATCCATTTCAAATTCTCCAACCTATGCTATGAGTCGCATCTCTCTTCCTGTTCTTGTATGTCCCATAATATTATGAATAGCACGATGTGCACTGCTCACAGAAGAAGATGGATGACAA
Source organism: Pseudotsuga menziesii (assembly GCA_001517045.1). Classification (NCBI taxonomy): domain Eukaryota; kingdom Viridiplantae; phylum Streptophyta; class Pinopsida; order Pinales; family Pinaceae; genus Pseudotsuga; species Pseudotsuga menziesii. The sequence goes on from LPNX011176812.1 coordinate 36,583, forward strand.
TGATATATGATGCACTGAATTTCTCCAATAGCTTTCTCATTTCTCACGAGTTTTAAACAGCTCCGCAGGAAGGATTGTACACTTCCTGCCAACTCGTCCTTGTCGCATGTGCCCAATGTGGTAGCCTGCGATATCTGTACAGGGCTAACGCCACAAGGTGCTTGCTGCGGTATGCCCCTAGACGACGGTACCTATGATCCTGATTGCATAGGGTCATCAAAGAAAGTATTAGCTTCTTGAAATGTCTGTTTATTCTTCTGTAGGTCAAGTGGTGTTGCTTTGTTAGGAGCTTTACGCACCCACTCCTGACCTGTGGTCTTTTCAGTATCCTGCGATGTCCCATTGGTGGAAGCACCGCTGCGAGTCACAATGTTGACTCTTGGTTCTGGTTCTTCCTGCTCAGCAGCAATAAGATGGATGTTCTGGTGTACTGCTGGCTTAGGTTCTCTGATCTTAGCTATCAAGGTAGGACAGTCTTCTATAGCGTGATCGTAAGATTTGCAATAGTTACATGTGGTGGTAGGGATCTGACAGTCCCTAGCATAATGTCCTACAACTCCACAGTTGTAACAAGTAACTGGTCCACGACCACGGCCAAATCCTTCTCCACGGCCAAAGCCTCCTCCACCTCCTCGTCCTCTAAATCCTCCTCCACGGCCACCATAATCTGGATCATGCTGTGGTCCTGCTGCTAGACCCTTTGTTTCTGCTTGGACTCTGTACAAGTCTTGCTTGCTCCTGACCATGAGATCATAGGCTCGGAAATCATGTTCATCATGGCCTACTGACTTGCAGAAGACGCAGTATAAGTTCTTAGGTGTCTGCACGTACTTTTGAAGTAGAGGGCACTAGTGAGGTAGGTGTCCTCTTGTTTTGCATATTTCACACCACGGCCCGTGGGTCTGTGGTAAGGGGTTAGGAGCCCCAGTTGTTATATATTCTACAAAGACTAGACAGTTATCTTTAGTATGGCCTTGTGCTTTACACTTTACGCACCATATGTCTTGCACAACCTCTTTCCCTTTCTTAAGCTCATGCATCTGTATCGTGAGATTA
>LPNX011176820.1:5622-24668 GCA_001517045.1 Pseudotsuga menziesii
GTTTATCAGTTTGTCAAGATTCAGGTCCCCACATGTCCGTTAGACCATTAAGGGACGAGATAACAAGTGGAGTCCCCACTTGCCCTGAATCTAGTCAGTGTAGTTGTGTTTCACTGACACCTTCCTGTTGTGACTTATGAGTGACTTGTTGATGATGTGATTCATGTTATTTGACTAATGTTGTTATTCTTTTATTTTGACAATATTATATAAATCAGTGAAAGATTCACCAGTTTTTACAATTTTTTATAATGAAGTTAAATATTCGCCAAGATTTTACAACATTATATAATAAAATGAAAGATTCGCCAAGATTTTACAATATTATATAATAAAATGAAAGATTCGCCAAAATTTTACAACATTATATAATAAAATAAAAGATTCGCCAAATTTTTTATATATACATATTATATTATTGATAAAATCGCCTTCAACTTTTCCTATATATCGGAGAGATTCGCCCAATTTTTATACATATAATTCTAGGGGGGGTTCTTAAAATCATCCCTGGAGCATGGTACTTCACTTTCCCGCTATCCTTTGGCTCTTTCGGCTGCCCAGACGCAGGTCTCGGCTCTTGTCCACATTTTTCCTTCTACGGGCCCTACACCCTCACCACCTTCATCCCTTGATGCTGACCTCCCTCCTCTCTCTGTTTCATCACCCCTCTTTTCTGAGTCGAACTTTTTGCCTCTCATCGGTTCGACTCCCACTCCTAGTTCTCCCTCCCCACATAGCCCTGTTCACTCCCCCTCCTTCGCGGATCCATCTTTGCAAAAATATTTGGAGATCTTCTCTACAAAGACACCCCTCTCTCCATATGTTCTCTCGTTGGACTCTATTCGCTTTGAGAATGTCACCATTAGAAAAAAGAAAAAACCCCTCCACTGGCTTCGGTCTCCACCCAAGGTTCATCTGTCTATACTCCGCTCTCTACCAGGTTAAAAAACGTAGCTCGTCACCCCCTTGTGTCTCCTTCTCGAGCCCTTAGAGCATTGGCTCCTGATTCCAACATTTTGTAATGAAAATTCTCACCTTGAATGTTCACGACCTAGGAGGCTCAGTCAAGCAAAAAAGCCTCAAAAATATTTTTGTCTCTGTCTCTCTAGATATAGTCCTTTTCCAGGAAACTATGAACGGTTCCTACCCGGCCTTACTTGCTTTCTCTAAATTATGCCCTAGTTGGGAATTTTGTGTTGTTAGTGCTAACGGCCTCTCGAGAGGTCTTCTCTCAGGATGGAACCCTCAAAAGGTTAGATGAAAAGCCTTCTAGACACGGGCTTGCATCCTTCTTGAACCTCGTCTTAGAGGCTCCCATCTTTCTTTCTCAATTTTAAATTGCTACAGGCTGTATCGGCACCGTGATGCCTTCTGGGATGATACTACTAAGGGGGGCCTTCTTAACCTTCCTAACCTTATTTTGGTTGGGGATCTAAACCTTACTTTGAATGCTTTTGAGGTGTGGGGAAAAAAATCCATTCTCGACCCTCTTGGACCTTTCTTTACCCGTCTCTCTGATTATTTCGAACTTGTGGATATTGCTCCCTTCTATGCTGGACCTACCTAGCGCAACGGTCAGTCAAGGGAGGAAAACATCAGTAAAAGGCTGGACTATTTTTTACTCTCCTCGAACCTTATTGATACCCTACCTAGACACCGTGTTTGGTTTGCTCCCTCAGTGATCTCAGATCATTACCCTGTTATTCTTGAATGGTCGAAGGAGACTGTCACTATCTACCCCCCTTTTAAGTTTAAGCATTCATGGCTCGCTGATGCTTCCTTTGTTCATTTTGTAAGGAATGAATGGCCTCTTCTGGCACAAGATGTCAACCTGCCTGCATTGGAGGCTCTCTCTTTGAAGCTTCGTCTGTTAAAAAAAAAAGTACGAAGCTGGACTTACGAAAAGTCTTTAGAAAAGAAAGAGAAGATTCAGCTTCTTGAAGATGAGATTCATAATCTCTTGGGGTCATTGAATTTTTCCTTACTCAGCTCTAGTGAAAACCTCAGGCTCTCGGCCCTGAAGTTGGAGTTGAACAAGTTGTTGGAACATGAGCTTCGTTTTGATATGATTCAAAGCAGACTTTCTTGGGCATCTATGGGAGATGCCAACACTAAGTTTTTCCACTTGGTTGCCTCTACCCACAAGAATCATAATGTTATTTGGGGTGTCCGGGATGAAAGGGGGTTTATGGTAGAGGAGGATGAGGAATTAAAGGCTTTAGGGGCCAGGTTCTTTTCCCAGACCTTGAAAGATGATGGTCAAATGAATATTGAGGCTCAGATGAAGGTGATATCTCTCTTTCCCTCCTTCCTACATCTCCAGGAAGACAATCTAGCTTTCACTAATCATATCTCCATGAAGGAAGTTGAGCTTGTTTTGAAGTCCTTTAAAAAGGACAAATCGTCGAGCCCAGATGGTTGGACTGTGGAGTTTTTCTTACCATTTTTTGATTTACTTGGGAATGATCTTCTGGATATGGTTGAGTCATCCAGACTAGAGGGCAGGGTTTTACCCTCTCTAAACTCTACCTTTCTCGCTCTTATCCCGAAAAAAGGGAAGCCCCTCACCTTTGTTGACTTTCGGCCTATTTCTCTCTGCAACCTTGTTTATAAGTTGATATCCAAAATATCAGCCCTTCGCCTTAAGCCCTTTCTTGACAAGTTCAACTCTCCTCAACAATTTGGCTTCCTGAAAAGCAGACAAATTGTTGAGCCTGTTGCCATCACGCAAGAGTTATTACATTCAGTCAAAACCAGGAACAATTGTGCAATCATCCTCAAGCTGGATCTGTCCAAAGCTTTTGATAGAGTGAACTAGACTTATTTGAGATTGATTCTACTACAAATTGGTGTTCCTCTGATTGGAATCAACTGGATCATGGGGTGCTTATCTTCTGCAAATTTTGCATTGCTTGTTAATGGAAGCCCCTCCTCTTTCTTTATAGCTTCTAGAGGTATTCGTCAGGGCTGCCCTTTGTACCCTCTCCTATTTATTCTTGTCATAGAGGGGCTCAGCCTATTAATCAAGGATGCTCAGTCAAATGGTAAGATTAGAGGAATCAGAATCTCTCCACATCTCTCCTTTACCCACTTACTATTTGTTGACGATGTGATTATTTTTGGTGTCGGAACTTTTGAGGAGTGGATTTCCTTCAAAGTTATATTGGACACTTTTTGTGATGCTTCAGGTATGAGGATTAATCTGGATAAATCCTGTTTTTTTATACAACAATGTGAATGAAGGGATTTTGAACAACATCTTTAGAACCCTCTCAGTAAATTTTGAACATATCTCCAAGGGTTTCAAATATTTGGGTTTCTTCATCAAACCCCTTAACTACAGGGTCAAAGACTGGCAGTGGCTTATTAAAAATTTTGAAAGAAGAATTCAGTCTTGGACTTTCCGCTTGGTCTCTCTGGGAGGAAGACTTGTTTTAATTAAATATGTTCTATCTAGCTTACTTGTGTATTGGATGGCTCTGGTCCCCATCCCCAGTTCTGTCTTGGACAAACTCAGGTCTCTAATCATCTCCTTCCTATGGGGATCTTCAGTTGAACATAAGAAGTTCCACCTAGTGGATTGACAAACCCTCTCGAAGCCTATCTCAATGGGAGGTTGGGGCATAAAACACTTGGGGTGGTTCAACCTCTCATTACGCATGAAAAGCTTCTGGATTGCTCTCTTCGGCATCGGCATTTGGCATCAATTGTTATCTGTAAAATATCTTAAGGGTCTCTCTGTTGCCTCATGGCTTCGAAATAAATCCTTTCATATTACCCATGCCTCTACTTCCATACTTCCATACTTGGGAGTTTTCAGCTTCACCAAGCTTGTCATCAAGTTGGGTGTGATTAGTCATTTTGAAATGAGAACCTTATATGTAAATAGCAAAAATTTAGATCATACCGATTTGAGGTGTCCGACCTAGTTTTGGAGCTGGCTAATCTAGGGTTTGTAAGTGAAACCATAAATTTTCAAACTTCTGATTGGACAAAAATATTGGCCTCTTTAAGGCGAGCTTTCCAGTGTACTTCTTTTCTGAAAACAGTGGTGGGAAGCTCCTAGAATAGTAAGCCCTAGTTTTCCAATTTCTTCTACAAAAATGTATGAAATTTATTCTGTTGTATCTTTGAAGTTTCAGATCCTTACAGTCGAAAAATTCTCACTGAGCTAGACTAATATGTATTCTTTCCAACTCCCTAGTCTAGAGAAAAAATGGATTCTCCAAGTGGGACTTATTCTAATTTTACCAAGGTGACTGTTTTTGGGACTGTTCAGCATAGCGAACTTGTACGGACTACTGCATGTCACCGTTTCACATTGTGGTTCTGAAACGTGTACCGCATAAACTACATTCCATGCCCTACCTGTAACATCTTCCGAAATTTCGTTTGGACCTTCCTAGCCAAAGATATACCAAATCTCCCTAGGTCACATGTTTATGACTGTATTCTGGAGGAGGCTGAAACCCTGATTTGGAGGAGCCATGTCTCCTAAAGTATAGCGAATTAGAGGCTAAAAAATTTACACAAGGTACAACGATAATTTCTATTCGGCATGTAAAAGTTTTGGATTCTGATCCTTCTCCAATCTCACCTTATAGTGAAAGTTCTAAAATAACTAAATTCAATATTCTAGGGTTTTTAGGAATGAAACCCTAATTTCCATTAGCTGCCATTGCAGTCGTATTTTGGATGCATAGTGAAACTTCTCTGATTCAAAAGATGCTACCACCAATATATGCACCCTAGTGAGGCAAGTTGGCATAGCCCTGCTTGCTTGATGATATGTGGAGAGAACACCTTCAACTAGGAAGTCCTAGTTCCCGCAGTTGCATAGTGCCTTCTTTCAGAGAGGCTTAGATACCATGTTAGATTTTCTTAAGATCTGATTAGATTATCTAGGATCTTTATTTGAAATAATAACAAGTACAACAAAATGCATAAGATATAAAATATACACAAGACCCAAATATTTTCATCGAGGAAACCATAAAGGAGAAAACCCCGCAAACTGCTTTAGAATAGTAAGATGATCAAAAGAAGTAATAAGAAATGTTAAGCAGCTATCTTTCTCTCCTCCTCTATCTGTCTGTCTCTCTCTCTCATGCTCCTTAGAGAATGTACGAGGTGTGTATAAATGAGGAAGATCTCCTCCATATTTATACCCTTTCAAGGCACTGGCGAAATATAAGACTCGAGCCTACATGTCATCCCACATGGGGCCCACTTCTCCTAAAGAGGCCACAATTACATATTACATGATGTTACACTGGGTACTATTGCCCCGACTTACAACATAGGTTGTACCTAAAGGTTTAGACACAATTTAGACATCCCACAAAGGGGTAACACACATCCCCAATGGGGGTACAACAACATACAATGATAATATACATTAGAATATCTTTCGAAGTTACTAATACATCAACAAAAATAAAAATAAATTAGAATTCTATAGCGATATGAACTCTAAGGGAATCCTTATCACACAATCTTACTATGATCCATGCAATGCTAATTATAAAAGAAAAAATATATGCTTCCAATGTTTCTGCAATAGAGGGTTGATCCAATCCTGTTGAAAAGCTTGGGATCTAAGAAAATAAAATAATGTGGCACATACTTGATAGAAATTGGAGGTGAAATGTCCATTGCAATTGAATATGAAATGGCCTATTGATGCTTGTTTCACGCTTACTTATTCCTATCTAATGTGATGGACATTATCAATTGTAACTGTTTATATAATATTTATAAACATTCCTTATTACAAATTACCAAAAAGAAAGAAAAATATATCAATCAAATTTAAACCTAAATTATAAGAATAACCTCTCTACATAATTATTTACATGACATCCCAACTTCAAATTTCTACATAATTATTTTCATTTTCATGAATTAGACGACCTGGACTTCAAACTTCTACTTCCTAACACACGAGCAATTGTTTAACATGAATTAAAATAATAATAAAAGGAGAAAACTAAGCAAGTCACTTTGTGTTTTAAATAAATCTGTGAATATGGAACGATCAAGACTCACTAACAATCATATGCTTTGATGTTCCACCAATCTAACACCCACACCAATGTGTTTAAAAAATCGTATCATCTTGCCAATGCACTACAAAAATGCAGTTCGTAGTTAAAGGAGACGGAAGAACCTTTATATGTCGGAGGGTCCACTTTTTTCCTTATGTGTTGCTGGATGGAAATGGCATTCATCCAATTTGTATATCCACTATATTGTGAGAAAAATCCTAACAAGCCTACAAAAAATAATTTTAGAACTAATATTGCAGCAACATGCCAGACTTGCAGCCATGTGCTAATGGGCATATTGTTGGTCAATTGAAGGTTCTCATATCTGCAAAGGAATTTTATGAATTGATATTAAATTATGCTTCTGATGGTGCAACACATAACCATAGAGAGTTGGTGTTGGAGAAACTCTCCATGCAAGGGAAGAGATGTATAGATGGTGATTTAGAAATGATTTATTCCGCTCTTAAAAACCAAGGCCAGAGCCCACAAACTAAGTACAATGTACTCCACACAACCATCCCTCATGTACATTGCAAATCAACCATGGAATACTTGCAAATCAATTGTCCACAACACCCTCATGTACAACCCTAACATTCATTATATCCCAAGCAACAAGGGAACAAGTGTCGATCGAGACCCCTGATCCAAACTAAGTGGATTTTTTTATCAAAGGTAATCTATGCAAAATCTTGCAAATGCAAAAAATCAAATGCGTACGACCAAGCTAATTGTTACTTGAAATTCTCAGCTAGTGTTGACAGAGGTTGTTTCCCTATATTGAAAAACTCAAAACTAGAACAAAACAACTACAAGATAGAAAAACTTTCCCTAGAACCAAATAAACTACTTGAATTAACTGCTCTCCTCACCTTCCAATGGTTGTAAAGGTATGATTCTTTATGCGCTTGACCTATGTGGATATCCTGCAATAGACACAACAAAACACAAACCAAGTGAGAGTAACAAGATGGTTTATAATCCTATTTAAAAGTCCAGGGAGTTAAACAATAAACAAATGATGATAATTAGACATACAAATTTTATGGGAAATAAACTATATTTGCATTAAAATATAAAGAACAAGAGTATACAATCAATGCCTTGGTGTTGAGAACTCTTCTCAAAGGATCCTTGCCTCAAATCCTTCAACTTTCCTACTAATCACTCAAGACTCTGACTAAATTTGGCCAGAATTTGGATGCTATAACACATTCTTCCTACATTTTCCCATGAGGGGTGAGCTAGTATATAAAGGCTTGAGAGGATAGGATAAGTTGAGGATTATATGGGAGATGTGGAGGGATGATCCTAGGATGGGGGATCTCGAGCTCTAGGTGTCCTGAATCATAGGGATGAGGATCCACGAAGGCTAGCTTTGAGAAGCCTCTCAAACCTTCCCTTTTTTCCTTCATAAGTTGAGCACCGCGCCTTGTCTCAGGAGAAAAGGCGGTGCTAAGAGAGCACCGCTACTAGTAAGTGAGCAGCAGGCGATGGAACCACTCTTTGCAAATGGAGAAAAGACGTTCCTGAGATGGATACCGCAGGTTGCTCACAAGTAAAGTGTGGTGGTGGCCAAAACCAATAAATTATCCATCCTTACTCATTTTCAACTCCAATTTTTCATCAGGAAAATACTGAGATACTTATCCCGCAACATGATGTTGATGAGAACTAGGTGTAACACTAATATGTGGAAAATGGTTCAAATATGCCATGGACATAATAACTATAATGAATCATAACGGAGAATTTCCATATCTAAAAAATTGCATAAAATAAGCATTCAATTTTTTTATAAAAAAGAAGTGATGCATTTTTAAGGAGGAAGGATTGCTAATTATACATACAAATAGTAGAAATGTTCATAGTCAAACATGGAAAATATAAATAAGTAATTCATTTTTAAATTTTTTAAGGTTAGAGAAATAATTAGAAAATAGACAAAAGAATAACAAAGATGTGGAACAACAATAAACAATACCATTCCCCCCAAACGAGTTGGATCCACTGGTGAAGACGGAAAGTTTTTCAAGAGTGGACTAGGTTCAATTGTTGTGAGTGCCTATCTTGAAGCCCCAGGGTTACCTTGAGGTAGTGTTTGAACATGTGGTTGTACCCAGAGAGATTGTGTTAAATGTTCTTGTGACCCATGCACACATAAGTGAATCAAATCCCTCCCCCATGTCCTTCAATTTTTTTTGAAAAAAGTGGCATTGAATACATATGATACACAAAGGTTTTTGAAACAAAATTTTGAAGGGATCCTATACGTAGATTTACTTGCAGCAACCATGTAATCCTCCTTGGAAAGGGGTTATCCCCACTCTTCTGACCTTGAAGAAGTTGTGTATCGTTCCGTAGCAGTGCCTCTTGGAAAACCCATGCAAAAGGATCCTCCTCCTAAATTTGTCAACCAGCTGGAAAGCATCCTCGAGGTGGTTATGTATGTCTCCTCCTAAATTTGTCAAGCAGATCGAAAGCATCCTCGAGGTGGTTATGTATGTAATCTTCTCACATCATATGGATTTGGCAATGTCAAAAACAGGTATCATTAGACAGTTCATTCAGATCTAGCCTCCACTAAGATCCTTGTAAATATGGATCCATAAAAATTGGCATGTACTGATCAAGGAAAATATGTCCCACTTTCTTTATGGTCGAGGGATTTATGCCTTCCTATTTGAATCCAAAGCTAACTATGATTTTATCCTTAGAAGTGGCCCTTCTTCAACAACAGTGGCATGTATTTGAATAGATGGACCCTGCATTTTGACCTGCAGTTGGACATCCTCTCAACGGTTTAGGTTTGGGTATACCTTCCCCATTTGTCATTGCATTATTGGGTAGATGAATCACTGGAAGAAATTGGCTATTATACCCTTGGGAAACATATAGACCGACTTGAACCAAAAGAAGGAGTGTTCACATGCACATGAATCATTGTAGAAGTAGATCTCGAGAAGGGGATCCTAGAAGCCAATTTGTTATCCATCGATGACTAGAAAAATGTCCATAATCATTACTATGAACAATTTCCCTTCAAATTCCAGGCTTGTATGAATACATGCACTTCTCCAAGTTGTAAAAATCTCACTCTCCCATCACAGTCACTGTCGGGTAAGGAAGGTCAATGGAAAATTATTTAAAAAAATGATCTCCAAGGAAATATTATATGTGAATTTTATTCCCTCTAGCAAACTCTCTTCCTCAATTTCAACCATTCCCTCCATACCCTCTCAACCCCATCCTTCAAAAGTTCCTCCCCCACATCATTTCTCCAATCAAATACCCCTTTTTCCCACTACTAACCCTTTTGAATCATTCTTCAAGGATGATCCCCCTCTAGGTGAGATCCCTAAATCCCTCCACTCCAACCCCACCCCCTCCTCGATAGTGACCTGATTCCATCTTCTCCCCCTTTTCCCTGTCCACTCCCTTCTCAGTTCCCCTCCCTATGTAGGTTAACACACCCTCATATCACTTATAAGTGATTGATCATCCAACTACCATCCCTCAGCCCATTCCTAAGGGTGTTTAGAGTTGAAAAGAAGCGCAACAATGAAATGAAGAAGAGGAGAAAGAGGAATAAATCAACGAAGGAAAGCATTTTAAAAAGGTTGGAAGAAAACTCTGAAGATCTCCAGGAGGAGATAGAAAACATGGAGAAAATACTAGGATCACAAACTATGCTGGATAAAAATATACGATTTAGAGTCAAACTCTAAAACCTAAAAGATATCAGAGGTCAATCTCATACCATTAGTTAACGCGAAGGTAGTGGAAAATCCCCCCTAATAAATAATGAATTTTTTCTCCTGGAAGAAGCACTAAAGGATCTAATAAATGAGAAACATCCACTTGTTCTCCTCCTTTAAGATACGAAGCTTGAAGAACCCGACATCTTAAAAGCAAAAAATAAAATATGGAAGACAAGTGCGAGGTCTACAATAAACTCTAGTGGAGGCTTAAGAGGAGTATACACCTTTTGGGACAACTTAATTTCAACTTGGAAATATGACACCAAAAACAACCTTAGATGATGACAAGGCTTTGTCATTGACAAACATGTAAAATTTTGGATATTTTCAATATATACATACCAATAAACTATAAAGAGAAAGAAAATTGTTATCATTCCTTACTTGACTTGAAAGAGTCATATTTTGCAGTATAATGTTTGGTAGAAGGGGATTTCAATGTTATAATATCAAATAAAGAAAAAAGAGGAGGGAACTTTGTTAGTGACCCCTTTCGAGAAAGGATGGAACATATTACATTTGACGGGGACCTTATAGACATGAAGCCTCGTAAGGGTAGGTTCACATGGACTAACAAAAGTAAAGGGCCAAGACACATTACAACTCGACTTGATAGATTCTTGATAAAGAGTGATCTCTTAAATCTAGATTTATCTCTCTCCTCCTGAATTATACCCTCAAGAATCTCATACCATAATCCTATATCCTTGAATCTCAATTAAACTCACAACTTTGGACCCATACCTTTCAATTATTGTGCTTTATGGTTGCAAAATGATATAGTGATGGAGATAATAGAGACTGAATGGAAGAAATACAACTATGGATCTCCCGCATTCATATGGGAAAAGAAACTCAAGTCTTGCATACATCTTTACCCTATGTGATGATTTGGGGAAAAAGGGGCAAACTTTTTCTTTTAAAAATCTGATCAAAGTAAGAATACCATTCCCGACAATAGATAAAATCCAAAAGATGCATAATTGTGCCATGAAAATTACATATACGCTACATAAAGGTTTAATTTCATCTTCAACAATGCATCAAAGTCATCAAACTAGTGGCATGGCCATCCAAGGAATTTAAGCCATATCTGAAATGCAATAAAGCTCTTAATTCCTATCTGCATATGAGAGTTCTATTAAAATCAAGACATCATTTTTCAAACTACATGCAATAAGTTATACATTAGACCATGTTCATAGTCAGCCATGCCTCCTTGTAGAGTATGGCATAATTATATACAATAATAGTTAACTAATCAATTGCAATATATAAGTTGTAGCAGTAACATCAAGGGCGATATCATATTTTTCAAGCATGCACATCAAGTGGATTATGTCCACTAATAGAACACAAATATTCATGACATGTCATATATTAGTTTATCATTGATATTAAAAGTCATGAAGACCTGTAAATTAGCTAAGGTCACATTCCATGTCTAACACGAAACCCTAACCCTTTGGTATAAAGTGCAAATAATATAAGGGTGTAATCACTCACATAAAGTATATTTGAGGTCAGATAGTACTGCTCTATTTCATGCATCATGAATGATGCCAAGCCAAGATCCTAACACACAATATATACACATGCAACAACATTGATTTTTGAGTGGCGAACACATTATTAATTGTGAATATACATTTAAAACCTCAATGACAAACCCCTCAGCATGTTACTTTATCTGAAGTTTATTATCTACAAGTAAAATATAAAGGCTATCTAGCCAACCAAAAATATTGCAAAGAATGTTGGGTGTATCAAATGTCACTCAAACATGGTTCTTCTATATATAAATTCATTCATTTAATAATATGTTTTATGCCATCATAAAATCTAAAACATGATAACACAATAGTTTGAATGTGTATGTGTTTGTATGAGTAGACATCATTCGTTATATATCACATTTATCTTATTTGTAGTTTTTTATACTATAACAATAGCACACTCTTACACGCCTGACTGTGGAAACACATCCATCACTTTTCTATCAATAATTGAACTAGGCATGAGCAAACAATAATTTCACATGAATAGAGAACATTTACGCATCCCTGAATAATTGAAAAAAACTGAATAACAACAACATAGCATGAAATGAACACTTATCTTGTATAAAATTTTCAGGCAACTGGATGTACAAGCGCAACGTCTCTCCCAACCATAAGCGCTCTATCTGGCATGTACTATTTCTATCGAGAGGCTGCCCCTGAGTTGGGAAACGATACCACTAGGGAGAAGAGACAAATAAAATCTTTCACCAAGAACTCTCAACATGACCTGATTTCTAATCCCAAGGTCAATGTTGGGTTTATCTAGAGAACATAGGTCAAGCGCTAGTTATAACAAAAGCATTAGAAATGAGCTAATATTGTCAAACATTCTCCAAATGCATAAGAGATCTTGAATGTTACAGTCTAAAAAATAGAATTTGATGTGCAATCATGAAAACAATAAAGATTTCTCGGCTCTTAAGAAATGGAATTTATCTCCTCCATAAATAGATGCAGCCTGATATTAAGTTAACAATGCTTGGCTTTCAATAATTAAAGCAATAAACATTTGTTCTCAATAGACATAGTAATTAGGCTCGACCTTTAAACTTTAAATCTCACAATATATAATGCATAGATAAATAACAAGGAAATCGACCCTCTTCTTGGTCGTCCCTCTTAATCAACGCATAGATATTATAGAATATAATGCAAAGATAAATATTATATAAAGAATTGACCATCCTCTAGTTTGTCCCTCTCAATCAATGCATAGATATCACAATATAAGAGACAAGGGGCATTGTGCACTCTCCTACCAAATGTTAAGATAAAACAAACAAACAAATGTAATGGGCTTCGACTTTCTACATGTAGAGGCCATCCTTTCCCTTTTTAGAAATGGAGAAATAAATGCAAATAGCTATATTGGGTAGTGGACCTCACCTACTCCCATAGAGGTATAAAAAATCATTCAATACAATGGGGATTTAGTTCCTTCTACATGTGAAACCCTAATTGCTAGGTATCCCATAAGCTCTGAATTCTTAAGAAGGAGGTCAAAACTTGGACTAAAGAAAAAGGAACCATTTTGGAGTCTGATTCACTTAGGCTTGATGAGGAAATTGGTGCCCTTCTCACTGGTTCTTCCTCAGGCATCCTTTCCCTTGAGGACCAGTCGACTCTAACCCAACTTCGATCCAAAAAAAAGAAACTGTTAGACCATTACCTTCTCACTTGGCAACTCAAGAGCAGTGCCAAGTGGGATTTGTATGGGGTCTCAAGCACCAATATTTTTCATACTCTGGCTTCAGGTCGAAGGAATCATAATGCGATTTGGTCTTTGGAGGATGAAGATGGCCACTATGTTGAGGACAAGGAAGCTCTTAAGGAGTTGGGCCAAAGTCACTTTTCTCATATTTTCTGCGATGATAAACAAACCTGTATACTTGCCCAGCTCAAAGTGGTCATGTTGTTCCCCATTATGATCCCTTCTGAGGAGGCTCGTGGTCTCATTGATTCTGTCTCTTTATCTAAGATTGAGGGTGCTCTGAGATCTTTCAAAAAGGACAGGAGCCCTGGTCCTTATGGATGGCCTGTGGAGTTCTTTATTCACTTTTTTGATCTACTGGGTAAGGACTTACTTTCTGCTGTTGAATGTGCTAGAAAATCTGGTAGTGTTACTCCCTCTATAAATTCCACTTTCCTTGCCTTGATTCCTAAAAAGGATAAGCCTGTTACCTTTGCTAACTTTAGACCAATCTCTCTATGTAATTTGGTTTACAAGCTAATCTCCAAGATTATAGCCGTCAGATTAAAGCCTTTTCTAGACTCACACATCTCTAGAGAGAAATATGGGTTTCTTAAAAACTGTCAAATTGTCGAGCCCATAGGCATTACACAAGAGACTCTCCACTCTGTAAAAAAAAAAACACTTGTGCTCTCATTCTCAAGTTGGACTTGGTGAAAGCCTTCGACAGAGTTAATTGGTCTTATATTAGACTCATTCTGATCCATATTGGGGTGCCACTATCGGGAGTCAATTGGATAATGGGTTGTCTTACTTTAGCAAATTTTGTTGTGTTGATTAATGGTACCCCATCCAAGTTGTTCAGTGCCTCCAGAGGTATCAGACAAGGCTGTCCTTTATCCCCCCTGCTTTTCATTCTTGTAATTGAAGGGCTCAGTCTCCTGATTACTGATGCTAGGGATAATGGTCTCATCGGAGGTATAAAAATATCTTCTGCACTTGCCCTAACTCACCTCCTGTTTGTGGATGATGTTATTTTGCTTGGAACCGACGCCTTGCTTGAATGGATGGCATTTGAGGTTATTTTAAGTACCTTCTGCAAAGCCACCGGGATGAGTATCAGTGTGGATAAATCTAGCTTCCTCTATAATAATATTGAAAATGATACTCTTCTTGATATTTCTAGGATTATGCCCTACAAAATGGATCCAATATCCATTGGTTTCAAGTATCTTGGATATTTTCCTAAACCTTTGGGGTACAAGATCAGTGACTGGAATTCATTGATTCCGAAATATGAAAATAGAATTTTTCATTGGTCTCATAAGTATCTCTCTCTTGGTGGTCGTTTGGTCCTTGTACAAGTTGTTTTATCCAGTCTCCCGGTTTACTGGCTGGGCCTAGCTCCTATTCCTATCTCTGTCCTAAAAAAGCTTAGAAGTTTAACCTTTGCTTTTTTATGGGGCTCTACCGGGGACAAACGCAAGTACCATTTGAAGAATTGGATGCACCTTTCCTGGCCCAAAGAAAAAGGTGGCTGGGTCATAAAAAAATCTCCATTGGTTCAGTATTGCTTTGAGAGCCAAGAACTTTTGGATGGTTCTTCAAAACTTTGGACTATGGCATCAGGTTTTAATTAGTAAGTACCTGAAGAATCAATCCGTGGTGGCATGGCTTAGAGGTAAAAAATTTACTGTTCGGGGTGCTTCTGTGATCTGGAAAGGGTTCATGCACACACTTTCATGGTTGGGAAAATGTCTAGCTTGGCATGTGGGTAATGGGCAAGACATTCTCATGGGCATCGATCCGATTATTGGAACTCAATCACTGTCATGGCTGCCTTCTGGTCTCAGAGAATACCTTGAGGATATGGGTATCTCTACTCTATCTCATGCACACAATATTCTTTCGGCTCAGCACCACTATTGGTACACAGCTGAGGACTTATGTATTGTTGGGGAGTGGAAAATAGCTTGGGAAAATTATACGAGAAGTCTAGAACTCGGGAGGATCAGACTCAGCTCTCTGTTTGACTCCTTGGTTTGGGACTATAACAAATCTGAAGGTTCTATTTCTACAGAGTTGGTCTATGACTTTATTGTTCACTCTTCTTCTCCCCTGATTGGTAGCAAATTACATGCCCTTCTTTGGTCCGGTACTCTCCCAAAAAAAATCCGTTGTTTTGTTTGGCTGGCTCTGGCAAATAAAATACTTACATGGGACAATATCCAGAAGAGAGGCTGGATCGAGCCCGGCTTATGTGCTCTCTGTGGTTTGGGTGAAGACGGCATTCAACACAATTTTTCATCTTGCTATGTGTGGAAGAATGTTATAGTAATTCTGAGTGATCAATTTCACTTTCTACCTCCCCAACTGAGCAATAATCTCAGTACTTTTTTGAGTAACTGGATCACTAGTTTCTCCAGACATTTGGTATGCTGCTATCTTCCTTTTTTTGCTATTTGGGCTATCTGGAAAGCAAGAAATCTGGTTGTCTTTGAAGGAAAAAATCCATCTATACTGAGCTTGATCCAACATATTGCATACTGTTCCCAGATGTATCATCCTTCCTGTATAAAGGTAAAAAAACCTAGAGCTGTAGGATCATGCCCTATCCTTGTCTTCCCCTATGGTTGTTTTTATGGGGCAGCTGCTAGTAATAGTGGAGGAGTTGGATTCTGCTTATTCCTGAATGAGTCTCATTCATTTGAGTTTGCTCTGGGGGCGGGTACTTGTACTAATACCAAAGCTGAATTGATAGCACTTTGGTCTTTGCTGCTTGTCACTAAGATGATGGAGATTCCATTACTGAACATTTTTGGGGACTCTGTTGTCATCATCAATTGGGAAAAGGGTAATGCTGCCTTGAATCCGCTTGATCTCAGTCATTGGTGTATGGATACAAGAAGCCTCATCTCTTGTTTCCATCACCTTTCTTTTAGCCATACATACCGTGAACACAACCGCTAGCAGACAGACTATCAAAATCTGCGCTGTCTTTGGCTCTAGGATGTGGTAAATACTCTAAATTTCTTTATGGCCTTTTGGCCTCTCATGACATTTTTCAGCTCTTTTGAGCTCGGTGTAGGAGCTTGTACTCCTTTATTTTTTGTTTGCACCTGTTTGATGATTATGGAGTGGGCACCTTTTGATTGCAGCTCTGTGCTTTTGTGTTCTCGGTATGTTATGGATAATTGGGACAGACTTCTCCTCTTTCTTTGACTGGACTTATGTTATCGTTTGCAGTGTATGTTGCCCCCCCCCCCCTTGTAGCTCTTGTGATGTGGGACTCGTTCCAGGCATCTGGCAGAAAGAATTCTCTATATGACCTTGCTTGATTGTAACCCTATGATAGGGATGGCTCATCAAATGCCCTTTGATTCTATATTGAATAACAAGGACAGGCTTTTTTCTTCCTAAAAAAAAGGTATCCCTTACAAATTATTTCTTTATGAAATAGTCAAAATCTTCTAATTTTAATTTATCTTCCCACTAGTGAGAAGACCCTAAAACAAAATGGTTGTGCCTCAATTATATAACGCTTCTTTTTTTCTATTATTTATGTGATATTCTTTTAAATATACAATGATTTTTCATTCTAGTATTTACATTTATCGTGGCGATTTAAAATAATTAAATCACTCTTGAAAATGGAAACTGGCTTCCATTAGAAACCCTAGAAAAACCTTAGGAATCACAGTAACTAATAGTCATCTGATTTAGTTAATTAATAATCATTAATTAATAACACTGTTCACTTTATGTTATTAATAACACTGTGCTTTCTCTTTCACACATCGACTAGTATTATTATAACAATAATTTGATCTCATAATAGTTCATTTCCTTCATATCATAAGCAATTATTAAATCGCCTTTATGCCATATGCCTATAATAATAATAATATTTAGGCGTGATGCTCGCATCAATAATCATTTTCAGTAACCTAATAAGCTCATAGCAAAACTCTCGTAGTAATAAGTTCTCAACAAGGATCGAGCTCCTGCCCGTCCCCTTTTCTTCCGTTTTCTTTGGGTCTGTTTGGGTGTTTCTCTGGGTGACGCTGTGTGTTTTTCTCTCTTTTCTGGTCGGCTTCTGAGTTTCCTTTTGTTTATGGTTCCTTGCTTTCTGGTGCCTCGTGCTTTCCATCCCCTGGTATCTTGCTGTTTTCAGAGATTGTTTTGCTCTGCTTCCACCACGTCTCCACTCAGTAACCAACCACTGGAGTCCCTCCTCCTGCGCGGAGGACTAGTACCAACCAGTGTGTTAAAAAGTCGGAAGTCTGTTTCTTTGTTTTTTGTTGGTCATTGTAGGGTGGAGCAGTTGCCACAGGTTACGTTTTCTTCTACTTGCGCCTGGGTGGTGGATTTGTTTTCACCTCTATGTTGTTTTCCTTCTTTTGGAACACCCGTGTCTTCGGGGGTTGAATTATTGCTGTCTCCTCCATGAAGACATTATGTTGTCTGTTTGTCTGACGTAGGGTTTCTATTTTCATGCTCCATTTCTTGTTTTTGAAAGCTGGGGTTGACCCGTCTCTTCGAGGATCTTGGTCCTTTTTTCTCTTGGTTTGTTTTCTTGCCCCTGACAGTCTTATGGGTTAACACTCCCTTCTTGTTTAGGATTTGTTCACTCCTCTAGGGTCTTTTAAGCGTTTCCTCTTCCACTGCTTAGGGTTAACAAACCCTAGGGTTTGGCCTGCCCTTTCCTATCCTGGGGTTTTGCCAGGGTCTTTGACTTTTGGAGTTCGGTTGTGGGGTATCCTTTCTCCCTCATATGTCGGGCCAGGATAAAGGGGTTTCTCCTCCTGTCGGAGCTGACCCTTGGCTTGTTCATCAGCACTCTCGGAATAGGAGGAAAACTAAAGCGCAAAAGGTGCTTGACGAAAAACTTAGATATGTCGTGTGCCGCGAAATTTACATGGAAAGAGTGGAGTTGCTCTGCTCTCGGGCACTTGTGGGCAGGCTAGAGTATTGTAAGATGGGGAAGCAAGATTGTGTTGCTTGGGCTTCGGAGCACTGGAAGCTATTTCTCTCGTATATCCCCACCATCAGCTTGCTGGCCAGGGGCTGGATTGTATTTGTTTTTTAGGAAGACTCTCACGCCACCTCTGTGCTGAATTCTCTTTGGAGGATTAGGGAAGGCTCCTTGGTTCTTCATCGCTGGCATCCACATTTTGATCCACTAAGGGAACGGATAAAAAAAAAAAAATTGTGGGTTCTGCTGCCATCTCTCTCGTTCCCTCTGTGGAGTAGTAGCTTCTTGGAGGGCATCACAAACACTATCGTCCAGTTTGTTGCAGTGGAAGAGGACTTCATGCTTACTTATGAAAAACGTATGGCCAAAGTATTGGTGGAATTGGATATCTGTGTGGGTATCCTTGCTGAAGTAGAGATCTTGTGCCATGAACGCCTATTCCTACAACAGTTGGACTACCCCAATGTTCCTTTCAGATGTAGCCGCTACAGAGATGTGGGACATCTTAGGAATCTGTTGAGGCCTGGAAATTCACAGGAAACAATAGCAAGGGATTCTCCCCAGTCAACGTTCCCAACTAGCCCATGACTGTTTGGTGTAGGGAATCCATCCGATTTGCGGTCCGGATACCGTAGGTCAGGTAACAAAAATAAAAGGTTTTACCAGTTGCGGCCCGGTCCACCGTGTATCTTTTTGTGTTTTTTAGTTTTAAGTCAGATTTATAGAGAATACGAGGAGAGATCACAATGTGATGCGCAGGTTCTTACCTCTTGTCTTAAACTCTCTCATATCTAAATCACACACAGCAAGAAATTAAAACTAACTACCTAACCTATCCCTAGGGAGCAAAATTGTCATTCATTAATGAGTAATGTATTTTGTACATGCATTATAAAATATCACAGATAGCTGATACTTCTTTCAAAACACATGAACATTAAAGATATTTGAACAACCAGATAGCCAATTGTTTATGAACAACATTCATTACTCATAGTGGAAATT